>CAXHWN010000400.1:482500-495000 GCA_964020975.1 Hermodice carunculata
TTCTCAGGATGACAGAATTAAATCTGATGTAAACACCACTAGGAGTGTATATTTGTATATCAATTATGCTTTTTGTTTGTGTGGGTGGGGTATACCAGTCTGTGTAGCTGACAGGTTCACTATATACCCACGTTAATGAAAAACTCTGCAATGACGATACTGCTGCTTCTCATAAACGTGAATCTACAGGGTGCTCTTTTTGAGATAAAGCAGATATCATTTGAATAGTTAAAATGGTGTTTTTGTCATAAACAGAGCTGAATATTTCTTATGTTTATAGCTGTAGACATATTTATTTACTTATTTATTTATTTATTTATTTATTTATTTATTTATTTATTTATTTATTTATATTAATCTATTTATTCACCTAACTTTCAATTATTTGCCATTTACTTATCTATTTCATGGTATGAAGCAAGTTACAGGGTTTCGTAATGTTAAAATAAAAATCACATTTGCAAGGAAAGTGGTACCTGTCTTAAGGGACCACCCATGGGACCCTCGAAAAGTGGTCCTTTATGACAGGTCGGCCATTAAGACAGGTAAAATTGAATTAAAACAAACTGGCTGGACCAACTGAGACCGGCCCCTTAGGGTAGGTAATTCATTAAGACAGGTGGGCCCATGGGCAGATTTGACTGGAGCTTGCACCAGAAAAACACACTCAGTGATTGATTATTGTCGCAGGCTTTGAGTTTTGTGCAGTTAATCAGGTGAAGTGCACGTCGTTTTGAGAACTGCTGCACACATTTCCCAATCGGGTGGATAAGTTTGTAAGTAGTGTCTGAGTCATTTAGTCTTGCACAATAACCTAAATTAAGCATACATCTTGTGAGACTGCTGAGCCACACATTTCCTCACTTGATGAAGAATTTTGAATAAAAGTTGACTTGTCTCGAATTGTCAGTAGCCGCCCCATGGGAATTAAGAGATGTTTCGTCTTCCTCTTCCCATATGGGAGGTATAGTTGTTCTCTGAAAGCAGACAATGCTAATTCAATTCAACTTGTAAATGTCTTGATATTGGCTGCATTAAAGCCAGTCAATTATAATCAGTTAGAGTAAGGTACCACAGTATTTGTTCAATATAAAAGTCATTTATCTTAATGCTCATTGTCAGCCACCAGACAAGAAAAAAAGGAATTCATATTACATATATCTAATTTTTGTTGCTCATTTGTACCTTCAATTGTAGTTTCAAAGACTATTGAGAACCCTCCAAAGTATAGGCATTGTTGCAGTGCTTTGCAATTATTCACACTGCGCATTATTGTGATAAATTGGCATCCATCAAAAATGTATTGTGACAGAAACATTCTGAGCTTCATTGGATCAATTTAAAATACCAGAGGCCTTTCCACCACTGCCTGTCACGAGGCAGGAAGGTATTGAAAATATGTGTATAAAATTGTCTAAATTTGATTTTATTTTGTGGTTGTTTTTTTGTAGAATTAAAATTTTCATTTTGCTCTTAAGAATTCGTGTTTTGGAAACTCTATATAATACTGGGATATGTGAATAGTGGTCATGGTATGGACGTAAAATATGTAGCAATAGATTTCTTGCCATCCATGTGTTATTTAAGTCGAATTTGTTCCAATCATCATCATCATCATCATCATCATCATCATCATCATCATCATCATCATCACCATCATCATTTTCAGGCTCTATAGAAGGGTACAATAACCCAGCTAATAAATAGTAAGACATTGCCAAAAACAAATCAGATTTTTGAAAACGTGACTCCATTATAGCACTTTAAACTTGAAGTCAGAATGCAATCTTAATGAATTGTTGTGTATTTGTTAAAAAATGCTCATTGTATCATGTGTCCTTGGGGTCAAAACCTATCAGTGTCTTAATGACCAATGCCCTAAATTCTTGATTCATGGATTCCACAATCGCAAGTCAGCAGTCTCATAAAGATGCATTCGAATGAGAAAAACGTTGATAGACTAGAGTGTATGTAATAGGTGTTCCTTTTCAAAGGCTAGTTTCTATTGTTTTCTGTTTCATGGGCAGAGTAGTTCTTTTCATGAGTACATTATAAAATTGTATCTCTTGGCCTAGCCTCATATATATGCAAGAAGTATTGCTGAGACAAGCTATTCTAAACTTTTTACACGGCACATTCTCCATTTGGGCGATTGACATAAAGGAAAATCTGACAACATGAGGGATCTCTTATATACAATTTGAAAGAAGGGCTATTCTGAACTAATGAGCGATGAAAATGGATTCACCTGATATTTCGTTTGATGCCAATTTATCCCTGAAGCCTGAAATCCCCTCACACATTTCCAAATCGGGTGGATAAGTTTAAAAGTAGTGTCTGAATCCTCTAAAATTCGAAGCATCAGTTTCAATTATTTGTGTCATTGGCATTAAATGTATCTGTGACTTGTCAATGATGGATGGGAAGGTAGCTTTTCATTGCTTCTGCGATATTCTGCCAAATATATTCGACTCCTAAAACATTCGCATGTCTAGTTGAGGGAGTGTTGATTTTGATTGATAGTATAAGGATATGTGTTTCTATTCTATCTTGGTACATTTACGTTTTCAGCTGATTGATAGTACCGGGATAATCCACGTGCAGAATGAGCAATGCATGTCCTTGAATGCATGCACTCCCTTCCTTAAATGTGTTTGAGGTTTATTTGCAAACCATTTACCGATAAGAAGTCCTTCCACGTACGGATGCACAACAATTAAGGTCAACACGGTATACAAGAGACCCAGATTGGAATGAGGGATAAAAAATCTAAAAAAAAAAAAAACAATAAAAACAATTTTGTTGCCTACAGTTCTTCTCGAGGTTAACCCTCATTTTGAGCAGATTGTTTAAAATGGGTCCAGTTTTATAGACATGAGAAACTACATTCTTTTCAAAAGTATACAGAGTCGATGCATCACAAGTTGTCTGCATGACAGGGTTACAACTGAATGAACCCTTCTTAGCAATGGAAAGTTTATGGCCTTAATACTTATTATTGGGAGATTTCTGTTATAAGGGCATAAATGGGGTTGTCTACGGAATTTATCCTCAACACTACACACAAGCTGCAGTAAACCTCTTATCTCATATTCAGCTATCTTAGAGTGTCACCAATATCTACAATATGCGTTTGGTATGACAACCTAAAATAATTTTCATTTCCAGTTTTGGATCCTTTGGAGCAGGTTTAACTATTTTTCAAAGTGAGTTATACCAAATAGTGCTACAGTAAGGAAAATGGGCTATGAGTGAGAACGTATAGTTGGCTTCATGAGGTAGGAAATTGGCAGCTCCAGGGAAAATGTCTAAGATCTGTTTAATTTTGGTAAACAGATGTCAATTTTATTTGGAAGTTCAGAGTCACAGCTAGGTTCTGTAATCTGTGTTCTGGTTCTGTCTATTTTGTTCTCATGTAACAGATCACACTTCCCTGCTCATTCTTAGAGGCTACCAGCATGTAATTGGTTTAACTACTAATTATTCGAATTATTGGCTTGAAGCCAGATTAATGTCGTTGAATTTTTTACCATATAACGTTAAGATCTGGGCCACTAAAGTAGAAAACATTTTGTTCTACATGTAGGTTGACTGAACTGTGTCTAATAGTAAAGAAAAACATGATCCATATTCATGAATTCCAAACCCAACAATGACAGCAAAGAGATTCAATACTTGCCAAAACATCAACATTTCTCTTCCAATACCAATGTGAAGAAACAAATTTCACTCCTGACTTGAGACAGGCAGTCATCCATAAAAGGCAACTGGTGGTTTCAAACCAGTCCTCTCAACCTTAGAAATTATCATCATGTACTGCAAACACTAGTTCTTTTTCAAAATGTATAGGCCTAACCACCTGAAACACAAATTTCATTACTTCTGCCAAAAATAAAAAGAGACCTGTTTCAGTGTTAGGCCTATCACGTTTTAGTTCTCCCGACTTGTCAATCAGCTAAGTTTACAACGAAACAGTAAAGTAGGCCTACATCGTTTTTGAACATAAATATTTTGGTACAGAAGTTGCAGAGCTCATTATGAATAATAGTGCTCAAAAACAGATTTGTTCCTGTTGCTTTGCCCCTGGCTTATGCAATTTGAAATGTAGAAAGATTATGTTGCCTGGACTTTTGAAAGGTGGATGTTGGATATTGCATTTATATAGTAGGTATTGAACAGTACAAGTTGTACTTTCATGTACTCATGGTACAATTTGAGACACCCTGTGTGATTTTTCTTATGGTAATTCTTACACATACTTATGCACAATATGGTGCAACCTTGCTCTATATACTATCCTGATGCTGGGTCACAGCTCCTTTGTTTAAAATAATGTGTGTGTTCTAGTAACCCCAGCCTCTGTGTATGAAGTACTGTTTTAAGTCAAAAGGTCGGTGGAGCAGTATCAAATGTTGGAATGCATTAAAATAGGAGATCTCAAAATGGCAGCCTGAGTGTTGTGTGTTTTCTTCTCTGACAAGTTCCCAAGATTTGTTTGTATGGAACATTTTGGTGCCGAAACCCGGGAATTGGTGGAAAAGGTGCAACAAGAACCAAGGGTGTGTCAGAGAGGACTTTGGTACTTAAATTTGTAACCTGTGGAGAAACAATCAGGCAAAAGGGGACTGGTTTGGTGTAGGGCGTGGCAGACTGTGACAAGGAGCAGTGGAACAGGACTATACCTGCTTTAGCAACACGTCAGATAAGTGTAACTTCTTGTTTTACCAAGTTGCCACTCAACTTAACCAGCAAACATAGACAGTATATGGAAAATTTGAGTTTCAAGGTGTCACCAACAGAAACTTGAAAATTTTGATACAGGGTGACCCAAAGGTTCATGATGGCTGAAGAAAGATTGAGACAAGCCAAGAACGCAAGAGCAGCTGCCAGAGGCTGGTGTACCCGTTCAGCTAAAGCCATTGACATTATTCTTAGCAAAGAAACTGTTGATCTTACAGAATTGAAGGAGGCTTTAGATGATTTCGATAAACATTTGTCAAACATGGATGAGGCACAGTCAGCAGTTGAGGCTGATTTAGAAGAGACTGATTTGGATGCTGACATAGACAAAGCCTCAAGCTTTCGTTCAGAGGTGAAGAAGGCTAGACGTAAGGCAGCAAAGTATATAGCTGAAAGAAGCAATGACGCTAGCTCAGTCTCAGCGTCCAATGGCAATGATCAAGGCACCAAGGCCAGCACCAATGTGAAGCTGCCCAAACTAGAATTACCAAAGTTTAGTGGTACCCTGACTGAATGGCAGTCATTCTGGGACAAGTTCAAGGCACTGGTAGATCAAGCAGACTTACCAGTGATCAGCAAGTTTACTTACTTGCAGTCCCTTTTAAAGGGTGAGGCAAAATCTGTTGTGGATGGCCTGTCCATCACTGTGGCCAATTACAAGGTAGCATGTGACTTGTTGCAGGAAAGATATGGGCGCAAAGAGCGGATAATCTTCGCTCATATCCAGGGACTGTTAACGGTTGCCATGCCAAACACTAAGGGACTATCTAGAGTGAGCCTGGTGTGGAAATTGCAAGATGAAGTGTTGACCCACATATGCAGCCTAGAAACCCTTGGTATTAGTGGTTCAGAATATGGCGTATTTCTCACTCCCTTCATTTTGTCACGGCTTCCACATGATATCCGCATGGAATGGGCCAGAGACGGTGAGGGTAAAGAAAGTGACGTGGACTGGCTCATGAAATTCCTCCGTGGTGAAATCGAGCGCAGGGAGCGCTCCGAGACATTCAAAACAGTTATGTCCGGTAAGACTGAGAGTGTGGCAGAAGAGAGACGCAGACAACCAACAGTGGTGGCTTTGGCTGCTGCAGCAAATAGTGGCTGTGGCATTTGTAAGAAAGCCCATGCAACAGAGAAATGTTGGACCATAACAAAGGCCCCAATGGAAGACCGTCATGAAAAAATTAAGACTGCTGGACTTTGTTTCCGCTGTTTGGGCCAAGGGCACCAAGCAAAACGCTGTGGTGCCAAGTGCACTGTGTGTAAGGGCAAGCATCATCATGTACTGTGCAAAAAACAAATGGAGACGGAAAAACCACTGGATGTGCCAAAGGATGTCCCCAAAGGCAATGACAACAGTGTTGCAGAAACCACAGATTCGCAAGGCCTTGTTACATACTCAGCTATCAGTGTGGCCAAATCTGAACAACGATGCACTGTATTGCAAACAGCACGAGTGATAGTGAAGGGTAAACGCAGTAATGTTGAGGTCACCTTGATGTTTGATACTGGAGCTGATAGTTCGTACATTTCTAGCTCACTGGTCAACAAGATTGACCCTGAATGGGTGAACACTCGACCAATGTCTTATGCTGCATTTGGGGAAGGGACACCCTCCACCAGTCGTTTACATAATGTCTACAAGTTCAGTATCCAGGGTAGGCATGGGGGGAGTCATGATATTCAGGTCGTAGAAGTAAAGGTCATATGTGCACCTATGCATCGCCCAAGTGTCCCTTACAGAATAGTTCAGTCCTTGGGACATTTAGAATTTGCTGATCACTATGATGAAAGAAGAGATATCTCTGTAGATATTTTGATAGGTTTGGACCTATATTGGAAATTTATGAAGCCTGGCTTGATCAAACATCCTGAAGGGGTGGTTGCGCAAGAGACAGAATTTGGGTGGGTGGTTTCCGGATCCTGGCCTGGGACTAATCAGCCTCCGTCTCGTGTTTCTCACCAGTTGTTGTGTTTGACAGACCTCCCCGATTCCACTTTGCGGAATTTCTGGGATCTTGAGTCCATTGGTATAGTTGACAAACTTCAAGGCAGTGAAGTTGATGACCCAGGTTTGTCCAAGTTTAATGAGACTGTGAAGTACAGTGAGTGTCGTTATGAAGTTGGCCTCCCATGGAAACCTGGACCTATCAGTTTGTTTGAAAATGAGGGTCTGGCTCGAAATAGACTGAGAAATTTGTCACTTAGATTAGCCAAAGACACAGAGTTAGGTCACAAGTATGACGAAGCCTTGTCAGAAATGGAGGCTTGTGGAATTATTCAAGAGGTTTCCCCTGAAGAAAAGGCTGCGCAGGGTCCTGCGTACTACCTACCTCATTGCCCTGTTGTGCGGGAGAGTAGTTCTACCACAAAGGTGCGCCCTGTATTTGATGCTTCTGCACCCAGCTATAATGGTGTTTCGCTGAATGACTGCTTACAGATTGGTCCCTCCCTGATTCCCAATCTCGTTGAGATACTCATTCGTTTTAGGAGGTGGAAGGTAGCCCTTACAGCAGACATCACTAAAGCGTTCCTCCAAATAAAGGTGTGTGTGAGAGACCAAGATGTGCATAGGTTCCTCTGGGATGTTAATGGCAGTGTGAGGACCATGAAATTCCTCAGAGTTCCATTTGGAAATTGTAGTAGCCCCTTCCTGTTGAATGCCACCATACGTCACCACCTGTCCAAGTACCCTAGTTCCAGGGCAGTCAAGGAACTGTCCGAAAATCTATATGTGGATGATTTATTATCTGGTGCTAACACCTATCAAGAGGCATGTTCATTATACAGAGAGGCAAGAGACATTTTAGCGGATGCTAGTATGCCTCTGGCTAAGTGCCTGTCTAATGACTCTGGTGTTTCGAACATGATGTTTCAGGAACTGGGAGCAAAACAGCTTGGCTCCGAGTCTGTAAAAATTCTCGGGCTGAAATGGCTCATTGATTCTGATTGTTTTTCCTTCGAAGGTCCAGAAATTCCTGCCGAAGTGGTGGTCACAAAACGTGTCATGTTAAGCTTTGTGGCCCGCTTGTATGATCCCTTGGGGTTTCTCACCCCATTTGTCATGACTGCGAAGCTCTTGATCCAGGAAGCTTGGCAGCTTGGCATAGGTTGGGATGAACCAGTGCCTGAAACTATACAGGAACGATTTGTAGCTTGGGTCCTGGGTTTCAGAGAGGCAAGAGACATTTTAGCGGATGCTAGTATGCCTCTGGCTAAGTGCCTGTCTAATGACTCTGATGTTTCGAACATGATGTTTCAGGAACTGGGAGCAAAACAGCTTGGCTCCGAGTCTGTAAAAATTCTCGGGCTGAAATGGCTCATTGATTCTGATTGTTTTTCCTTCGAAGGTCCAGAAATTCCTGCCGAAGTGGTGGTCACAAAACGTGTCATGTTAAGCTTTGTGGCCCGCTTGTATGATCCCTTGGGGTTTCTCACCCCGTTTGTCATGACTGCAAAGCTCTTGATCCAGGAAGCTTGGCAGCTTGGCATAGGTTGGGATGAACCAGTGCCTGAAACTATACAGGAACGATTTGTAGCTTGGGTCCTGGGTTTCAGTACCCTTCGTAGTTGGAGCATACCTCCTTGTTACAGTCCTTTACCCTGGTCTTCTCTGGTGGGTGCAGAGTTACATGGGTTTGGAGATAGCTCTGAAAAGGCATATGGCAGCACGGTGTACATAAGAATCCCTCTTCAAGATGGAAGCTTTCACGTGTCTTTGGTGGTGTCCAGGGCCAAGGTAGCCCCCCTGAAGAGAGTATCCTTACCCAGGCTTGAGCTTCTAGGAGCCTTGTTGTGTGCTAGACTGTTGGTGTTTGTTCGCGATGCGTTGAAACTACCTGAGGTTACCTGTAAGTGCTGGACTGACTCAATGGTTGCCTTAGGGTGGATTAAGGGCAATCCCTATAAGTGGAAACCCTTTGTGGCTAATCGGGTATCTGAGATTCAAGAACTCACTGATCCCTCGATTTGGGGCCATTGTTCTGGAAAGGACAACCCAGCTTACCTACTTACAAGGGGTTTGTCTGCTCAAGATTTGGTTACTTCAAAGCTATGGTTGGAGGGGGGGCCTGCTTGGCTTGCCTCCCATTTGGAAAATGATGCTCCAGACAAGCAGCTGGAGATGGAGTCAGTACAGGAAGAAAAGATTTCTGTTGTGTCTGTGTCCACTGAATCTTCCCCTATTGAGATAATAGACATTACCAGGTGGGGTAAATTGGTCAAGGCATTCAGGATAGTTGGTTGGTGTTTGAGGTTCCTCCGTAATGTACGGAAGCCTGTATCTGAGCGCCACAAAGGCGACCTTTCATACGAAGAGATTAGCAAGGCCAAGGAACAATTGTTCCAGTATGCCCAACGTTTGTCATACCCAAAGGAATTTGAAGCTTTAAAACAAGGACTGTCAGTTCACAAGGCTTCTCCTCTTGCTAAATTAGAACCCTTTGTAGATGAGGATGGATTGCTTAAGGTTAAGGGGCGGTTGGACAGGTCAGAACTGACATATGAAGAGAAACACCCAATTATTCCGCCTAAGGGCCACTTGGCAAAACTGTTGGTCCGGTTTCAGCATCTATTACTAAAACATGCTGGTGTCAATACAGTGATATCTTCTTTGAGAAGTACCTTTTGGATTTTTTGACAGAGACGTTTGGTGAAAATGGTAAAGAGGGAATGCATACCTTGTAAAAGGGTGGATGCTCAAGCATGCAATCAAGTTGGAACCCCTCTTCCTGGTTCGCGTGCTCAGCCAGCGCCACCATTTTCTGTGGTAGGATTAGACTATGCAGGTCCGTTGTTTTGTTGTGATATGTCCAAGGGAAAGCTGTACATTTTGCTATTCACTTGTGCAGTTGTGTGAGCAGTACATTTAGAACTCACAGATTCTCTTTCTTTGAAGGATTTTATGTTGGCTTTCAGGCGATTTGTGGCTAGACGTGGACAGCCCTCCTTGGTCTACTCAGACAATGCTAAGACCTTTGTTAGTGCTCACAACCAGTTGACCAGGTATTTTGGCCCCCAGAGTCCTAAATGGAATTTCATACTTCCCCATTCACCCTGGTGGGGAGGTTGGTGGGAGAGGTTAGTACGATCTGTTAAGGGATCTTTGAAAAGGGCCCTTGGTGTCCGCTGTTTAACTAGAGCTGAGCTAGAGACTACCTTACATGAGGTAGAAGCTTGTATTAACTCAAGACCTCTAACCTTTGTTGGGGATGAAATTGATGCCACTACCCCATTAACACCTTCACATTTCCTGATAGGTCGAAGTGTTGGGTTTCAAGTGCCCATCTCTGAAACAGGAAACAGTGTGTCTGTACAAGCTCTTGGTGACCGCGAAATGGTACGTGTTCAACATCTCAACTTGTTTTGGTCTCTTTGGAGTCAGAATTACTTGCGCAACCTGCCCCCGACTGTAAATAAGTTCAGGCCTCAGGGTGACATACAGAAGGGATCCATTGTACTTATAAGGGAGGATAATATACCCCGCATGCAGTGGCCAATGGGAAGAGTAAAGAGAGTTTTCCCTGGTAGGGATGGGTAAGTTCGCAGTGTGGAACTAAAACTGCTAAGGAGCTCATTCTCCGTCCTATTCAAAGGTTACATGACCTAGAAATAACCAGCCATCTTTCAGGTGGTGCCAACATTGCTGCCCAACCCATGCAAGAAAGTGAAAATGTTGAAAGTTCTCAAGACTCTCATACCGAAACCAAATTGCCAAGCAAATCAGATGAGTCTGTCATAGGAATTAGCCGTGCTGGGCGTGCAGTCAAACACGTGGACAGGCTTGGCATTGATCCATAATGTACATGCTAAGGGGTGTACGACGTGCTCTGCCCCATGCATGAGAATAATAAATCAGATAACCTATATGCAATAAGTTGTGCATTTGTATACAATATGTGCCAAGAGCATTCAAGTCAATTGACTGGTACTGCTTCATCAATATTCAAGATGATTGATGGCTATCATTTCACATATCTTTACATTTTACTATTAAGTTTTCCTCAAGAGATTTATTCTTTATATTTGAATATCTTTTCTAGTGCTGACTGTGTAGTAAGAACCTGGACGCATAGACTCTGCCTTTATTTGAACTTGCACTATGGGTCTTCTTTCATAACTATGAACTTGTATTAATTTAGTATTGGAGTAAGTAATAACATACTCCAATGGAGGGGGGGGGGAGGATGTTGGATATTGCATTTATATAGTAGGTATTGAACAGTACAAGTGTATTGTACATACTTATGCACAATATGGTGCAACCTTGCTCTATATACTATCCTGATGCTGGGTCACAGCTCCTTTGTTTAAAATAATGTGTGTGTTCTAGTAACCCCAGCCTCTGTGTATGAAGTATTGTTTTAAGTCAAAAGGTCGGTGGAGCAGTATCAAATGTTGGAATGCATTAAAATAGGAGATCTCAAAATGGCAGCCTGAGTGTTGTGTGTTTTCTTCTCTGACAAGTTCCCAAGATTTGTTTGTATGGAACAGTGGATAAAGCAGAAAACCTACAAGAGACTAGCACACATAGTCTTAAGAACAAAAAAACAAATGGGGACTAGGGCTCAGGGGTCTTTTGCCCACGTGAAACACACATACTCTTAAGAGCAGAAAACAAATGGGGACTGGGGCTCACAGGTCTTTTGCCCACGTGAAGAGCACCATCTTATTTATGGACTGAAGCCGAATCTATTGATATGTAAGTGATCAACAAAGGGGTCAATAGTTTACTTTTTATGACAACTGCAAGTCCTGAAGGAGAATTCGCTATGGCATGCCACCTACTTGAAAATTAAACAAGGACTTGAGCACACTGGTTATTGTGTCCTTAACCTTGACACATGCAGAGGCAGAATGCAAACTAGAACATGCACTTGCTCAAACGTTATTTATGTATTGTAATCGTTATCTGTAAGAAAATGACATTTTAATACGTTTTTAACTTTTGTTTGCAAAATATAAACACATTCATGGATTTTGTTTAGTAGCTACTGTGATACTCCATGTTTATGCATCTGCTGCACAGTTCCACATTTATAAGCTTCTTGAACTAAATGGCATAGAAGAATTGACACAAAATTGTATGACTGAACACCATTTTACTCAAAAGTACACCTGTCTTAATGCCAAGAGATTATGTGATTGTTTCATATGATGATAATACTGATGAGCATGATGGGGACACCAATGTAAATGGGTGCATTTAAGAAGTGGTCGAAGCCAATATCCTTTTGCATTCAAAAGTACCATGTGCAACCTGGTATCACATAGCCAGCCATAGTATGAGCAGTTTGCTATATTCTGAATGGAAGCCTTCCAAAGGTCTACTACTGGATCCAATTTTGAACAGCGTGTGGCAAAGCCGGACCACTTGGAGTCATACACGTTACAGGAAGTGGCACAAAGTTTATGTTGTTGCGACTTGCACCACCACCTTATCAGAGAATCCAGCATCTGCAATGCTCTTCATTATAGCTGGCAAAGGTAAAGATAAACAATGGCTGGATATTGGTAAAATATGCCAGCCATAGGTTGTAACAACGGAGACAGCCATGCCAGGAGAGCCATACTATGTTAAAAGCCTCCACAGTCACAGCTTCATCATTGTAATCAAAAGTAGTTCCATCTTTTTAGCCCTGACACTTCTAGAACTCTTCAGATCAAGGAGTCCCAGGACAGTTAGTAGACACCCACACATTCTCCCAACATATGGAATGAACGTCAATTGCCGACGCTTGATCATCCAGAATTGGATATTT
>CAXHWN010000400.1:500000-592500 GCA_964020975.1 Hermodice carunculata
ATCTTCAGAGGAATGTTGTTTTGATAAAGCGGACAGTTTTATATTTAGCCTACGGATATTTAATTTTCTGACTGTTTTGATCTCCTATACGACAAATCTTTATATGGGATCCGGAACAAGTGTATTGCTGCTTATGCTTAGAAGTGATTTTTGTCAAACTAAGAATTATATGTTTAGGGTGTAGCGTCCACATTCTTTCTGCAATGGTATCCTAGTTTTTTTTATCCTTGATACCCATTGTCGCTGGTGTCAGATTGTGGAGACCGTTAATCTTCTCGTTTTGTGCGTTGTGACATAGGCCTGCTGCTCTTATAATCAGAGATTTCCCGTGCAGCGTGAGCCGAACTTTTGAAGTGGCATTTCTTTTTCATGACCGACAATGACATGACAGGTGAACTGGAAAAATGGATTCCGTAAGCTTGATGAAGATAGTCCACAGGTGTCCGCATATGACAGAAACATTAAACATTATTTTGTCGAATTCCTATAGGTCCTGGCCTCTTTTCTCCATCGAAAGTTGAATCCAAATCTACTAACATTGTAATAAAGGGACGCCCACGATGTAGGAAATAAAAAGGTAGGAAAAATTGAAAACGACAGCATTGACGATTTTGTACTGTCATCCTAATCATCACCCAATCTTCAGCATTGCTTTAACCATATTCTATTTGAAAAAGGCGATCGATTTCTGAATGTGCATACATGTATTTTCTGTGCGATCTGTTATGGTTACTGTTCCGTTTTGACGCTAGGTTTATAAAGCTATTTTCTTTAATTCCTTCACGGTGGTGATGTATTTAGTTATCCTAAGCAGCGCTGGTTTAAAGAGATAAAATCTGGAAACATAACTCGGCTGTTTGACCAAGGAAATAAGCAAAACTTAAGTTAATTTGATTTTAATATGACTAGGAACTTCGTCAAATTGATACGTAGTTTGAATCTTGACACGCCTGATACAGTGGACACATGTATACACAATTGATTCTTATATTAATTATTCATGTTTAATCGAGTTTTTTAGAATTTGATAGAAAATAAAGATCTTTGATTGTGTTTGCTACTGACGCATTATTATACTTCTTGGCATCGACAGGAAGCTTGCCCTTCATTTAACGTGAAAAGATTAATCTTGCAAATTTGTACACAGGCGACCGTAATTATTTCAGGTGTATGTTCATATTTGAGTAACCATGCCATGCTGATTGACCTGCTGTATTTAGTGTTGGTGCTGAGAATTGGCTCCTAGCAATGCACTTCTTAAGCCTGTCTTGTTTGTGATCTTTATGTCATGAGTAATGTTCATGTTACATGATGATATGCGGTATATGTCATGATCACTATTCATGTCACATGTTCATATACGACTTAAGTCATGATCACTATTCATGTCACATAATCATATATGACTTGTGGTATTGATTACTATTCATGTCACATGATAATAATTGTTTATAGTGTGATGTGCTCCTTATGACCATTGTTTAAAAACGGGGGAATATGCTATAATCTTACTCCCAATTAGTGGTGGGTGTGTGGGTGTGTAAACGATAAATCAGACTAAGAGAGAGAGAGAGAGAGAGAGAGAGAGAGAGATGCGATGTGGACGTTAGAAAGAACACTTAGTTGCACGATATAGCCGATACGTACTGTCTTTTGGCTGGCGTTAGTTATTAGGTAAAGGAGAAGGAAGTCATTTATGTGTTCATGCCAGCTGATCGATGGAATGTATAATTAAAAAAAGAGAGAAAATTGGATAAATACTGAACATCACTTATATAATATAAAACAGATGAGCAGAAAGGACAGTACGCCTTTTCTGTTCATTGAGCCTTTTGGGTGCACTTTGGGACACTTCTGTCAATGTTGCAAAGTGCACTTTTAAAACTCTCCAAGATAAAATACACACCAGCTTCCTATTTCCTGAATTCTTTTACACTTCAACTTTGATAGAGATAGTGCACCTCGTTTGTCAATTTTTCAATCAAGTTGTTCCGATCTGGAAATTTGAGCCCATTGATCACGTGCTAGCTTTATCAGAATCTCTTGAGAATAAAACAATACAAAGTTTACCAGAGAGAGAGAGAGAGAGAGAGAGAGAGAGAGAGAGAGAGAGAGAGAGAGAGAGAGAGAGAGAGAGAGAGAGAGAGAGAGAGAGAGTGAGTGCAGGAACTAAAACACTTTCCCAATTTACTCTCTCGCGGCAGCAACAAACAGCCTTTGTATTAACGCATATGAAATCCCAGTGAACACAAATTCTGGTGGCTACTTCTAAGTTTAACATTGTGAAGACGATTTGCTGGCATAGACAGGGCCGTGTATATTGCGCGAAATGTGTGTTTTCCAAGTTGTGTCGGGAGATGCTAACAGTTGTGAGTTACCGTGTACCGCTGTCGGGACGATTGAGCTAGATAATTAGCCAAGTTAATGACGTTAAGATCATATCGCTTTTGCGACCCACTGGAGAGGGCAAGGGTGTGACCAACTGCCACGTGGGAATACAATATACAAAGATCCCAACACCTTGTGCCTCATGTTTGGCAAGACCACTCAACAGACCACACAGGCACAGCGATCAGCATGGCAACCTGCGGCTGTTGAGAGGTGGTTACATTATGATCTAGGGAGATGCCCGGATGTAGAGCTTGGGTTTAGTCAAATATGGAGGCGCTGTTGTCGATACTTTGACAACGGAAAGTTGCAAAATATTGGTACTGGCTCGCAGATTAATTTGTTCTTCAACAGGAATATTCAAGTAAGGATGTGAAAAGTTGCATGCAAAACCCGGCCAACCTTTCTTTGGCTTGAAGTGACAGTTTAAATCCTGCCAAGCGGTTTGCTCAAGAACAGAGCAGTACATGACAAAGTTCACAACTCATGGCTTATTGTTGCTATGACCGTGGTTTGGGTAAGCAGCTCACTGCTATGCTTTTCGGGATCCCTGAGGTTAGTGACATCTTGATGTATTATAGGGCAATCCAGTTGAAATAAATATGTTTAAACTATCCACACATTTACACTTATGATATGTTTGTAAATTTCGGTCTTTGAAGATTCATGATTCTTGACCAGAATAGTAAAACGCCAAAACTCATTTCGTATGTGATAATAACAAATCCAGACACAAATGAAAGCATGAAAAAAAAATTCCTTACGGAAGGCAAGGAAAATACGCAGATTAGTCATTGCATGGTGTCTGCGGCGGATAGGTGGCAAACTATACATTTGCGTAAACATGATGTGTTGTTGAAAGCTGACCCTGATTCGATGTTTTGGCAGTAAATGTTGCAGTTTTATCATTCAAAATGTTGCCAAAAATGGGCAGTTGTTCGATTTGTATCAATTTGATAAGAATATACTTTTTTAATACATAATTTGAAATATGCATCCGTAAGTATTAAAGTTTGTCTACGATAATATGTACACTTTTGCTGGTAAATAAACATTGCGGGACAGCGGAAAGCTGATGAAGGTTGGCTAGTGATGCCATGTTGCTTTGTAAAAAAGGGGACGGCACTTAAGATTTGACTCTTAATGGATAGCATTTAAAGGAATTAAAAGACATTCAAACACACAGACATGGGTACATGTTAGCCTTTATTCGATTGTATCATGATGCAAAACATTCAGTGAAACAGTGACATGATAAAATCGATACCAGAATTAGGCAATCGATGATCGAGTTTGAGCTGCTGATGGATTATCTATTTGTATTATCGTCCCGGCACTAATACGCCACAGACCACAGTTATAAATCCTTCTATTTTTCATATTAGCATTTTTCAGTCTAAAAAGTCAGCATTTTGGTAATTTAAAATTCTGTGAACGGCATTTAACAGATAAAAATGTCAGAAAAACATGGATGTATTTTTGTCATATAATTCCCAGCTCGTTAATTTGTGATAATTGAAATACGAAACAACTCCTAGATGTCAGCTTTATACAAGTGTATGAACTGTGATCCTGCCAGGGTCACATCATTGTCCTTCCCCTCCATAAAGTTCCCTCCTGGCCCAGAAGACAATGCACCTATATTGCCACCAATGAAGCAACTCTGTGATGCAGCAAACCTGACTTAGCTAAATTTATTTACACAGAAGCTACAGCATACTGAAAACACTGTATTTACACAATTACGGACTATATCCGTTGGGATGCGCAACCAACCAATCACAACTGTGGTCTGTAACTCTAATGGTCAGAGAATATACAAATATAACAAACATGAGTTATTTACATATTTACATTTCAGCATGCAAAGGGGATACGTTTCCAAATTAAACAGATATTTTGTTATGTACATGTACATGGATTTCTGAACTCATCACTGAACTTGTGATAAAACGTAAGAAATTTTTTATTCAAACGTTTTCGAAGCGACCTTGATTGTGAAATAACATTCTTTCCATGCCACACTCATCCAAGGCGACACCTACGTCCGTTTTACAGGTTCGTTCCAAGCTTCTAAGATTGTATCAAAGTTTGGTCATTCGTATCTAGGTGAAAAGGGAGGACGTGACTGAAACAGCCTTTTACATAATCATGATCCTATATATACCATTAAGGAAAGCCAACCTACTTTGTGAATCTGTGTTACATTACACAATGTTAAAATTAAAAAAGAAATTCACAAAAGATTTAAATGAAATTTGCCACACTGCTATCTAGGGTATCCGATGTAGTAAAGCCAAAGTATCAATTCTATGGAGTTTAAAACTTTTCCACAAAGTTAGAAACACAAGTGCTCCTGGATCTGAAAAACAAAGTTCTGACCAAAATCTTCCAAAATATTAATCATTGGCCTTATATCAAGTTAAATGAACTTTACAAAGTTCTCAAACTTTACAAAGTTGTCAATACATAATATCGTGTCTATGCTGGTCAAAAATGTTGGAATATAGAAAGAAGACTTTGAAATTAACAGCTTTTGGTGGCTTAACAAACAGGGCCTGTACTTTATATGTTACAGAAAGACAAAGAACCATGTATAACGTAATCTGAGGATGTATCTCCGAACTGCAATATATATGAGTAAGGACATAGATTCAGTTACACTCTGCAAACACACGTACAATCACTTTAGAAATTAAAAATAACTCGTAAATATACTAATATATGAAGTCATGAAACTTAATAATAGAAAAGAGTTTTAAAAATACGCAACTACTGCCGTAGTAATGAAGTGTCTCTTCGTGGCTTGG
Source organism: Hermodice carunculata (assembly GCA_964020975.1). Taxonomy (NCBI): domain Eukaryota; kingdom Metazoa; phylum Annelida; class Polychaeta; order Eunicida; family Amphinomidae; genus Hermodice; species Hermodice carunculata. The sequence continues at coordinate 505,199 of CAXHWN010000400.1, forward strand.
CGGCGTCAAGTGGCTAGAAGAAACCGAAAGACAGTTCCTGTAATCTATAATGTGCTGTAGCTCAACAGTCTCATTTCCTAAAAATATAGCCATAAAATGCTTACACGCCGAAGGTTTTTTTTCCTGTGTGCCCTTTATTTGTTTCTGATATCCATTTACCAGATTAGCGACAAAGAATATCTCAGTGCAACAGGCAACGAATGACAGATTGTACAATTTTAATCCAATCGATGATCATCATCAGCAGCATCATCATCATCATCATCATCATCATCATCATCATCATCATCATCATCATCATCATCATCATCATCATCATCATCATCATCATCATCATCGTCGTCGTCGTCGTAGTCGTAGTCGTTGTAGTCGTAGTCGTTGCCGTCATCATCATCATTATCATCATCATCAGGACCTAGCCAAACCTGTTTGTTGCCATTTGCGTCCACAATGCACCAAATATTATCATCTGCAAAAAGCACCAAAAGGCACAAAGACATGTTCCTTGCCGTTTTACTGCTTCATGCGTGGACGCCTCTACTCTGGTTTCTCTCTTACTTTTTAATCATAGTATATTCAAAGATCCAGTTAAACATTGCCAACTTTAATGTGAAAATCAAAAAATTTTCGTGAACTCTGCAGCATCATAAATAAACAGCATTGAATACCATGCAAGACGAGTCTTGTTTGTTGCGGAACAATTCCAGATATCCTATGCTTTAACGTGCGCCTGTTGATCGGAACATGCTAGGTATCTATTTCATAGTGAAGCTTATATCACTATTCAAACACATTTAAAATGTACTGGCATGAAAACGTCTGGGTGCAATTTTGAATTTAAAATAATAGGATATTTCCTGTGTAATGTGTACTTTGATATTGTATTTCCAGGAAACATAGATTCCCTTTCACCCGTTTTCCTGTCAAATCTGTAATTGAAGTATGTTCCGTAACAAGATGTTGTCTCGCCATTTCACTTTACTAGTGTCCCTTTTTAATACTACATTAACAGATATACCACAAGAATAATAATTAAAACATGTATCACGGTTCAGTAAATGCAACAGACCAATAAAGGACAAATACCGAAATGATTGTTATGATCATATTTGCAATAAAGCCGATTGCGCAGACTTAAGGTGGTAAGCATTATTTGCATTTTTGTGAGAACATAGTTTCACATAGTAATATAGGCGCGCATGTATCCAGATGGAAACATTATCTGCTACGGATTGAAATACGATTTCACAGATTAAAGTCACAATGAACCTTAACGTGCCACGAACGACCTTTTTGATTGAAACTGATTCTGATGTACAAGTTATAATTTATTTCATGAATTAGGCATGCCTACTGAGAGAGTATTCACGAGTCTTGTAAAACATTGCTATTTTTTTTTTAAATATTGTCGTTCAATAATTATGAAGTACAATAAGACAGAGCGCCTCTTCAAAATGCATCCTTTGAATTTCTGACGTAATGTATTGCATTTAAATTAAACATTTGTGCTTGAACAATAATAAAATGAAACAAAAACACTAAATTCAACCCGCTACCTTGTGATGCGGGGTCATGGTTTGTTCCTTCGTGCACTGAATACATTGTGCCTTTGTGCTTTCAAAATACAGTTCTATCATAAATTTTATAATTTTAGAACCAAAAGTGTGAGAATGAATAGTTTTGATTAATTAAAATATTTTTGTCACTAGTGTTTCTGTTAAGAGGAACTCTTTAAAAATAGGAAATAAACAATAAGCAATAAACTTTGTGGATTTTCCCACCATTGGCAAGTTGAAGTAAAAGTGCCGTAAGACACACACAGAGACTACCGATATTAGGCAGCATAAGTGTTTCAGGGCTATTGTGCGGCAGCGCTAGCATTGACTGGTCTCCAGGGAGCTATACAGCTCCATCCTCCATTGGCCATTGCATTTACTTGTGCAAGCAAAGTTCACTAAGCTAACCTTTGCACACTTTGTAAACAAATAAACAGACATGATTATCTGACAACACTTTCTCCATGAACATATTCAAATATAAAGGTAGGAATGACTACATTCTATCTATCTATCTATCTATCTATCTATCTATCTATCTATCTATCTATCTATCTATCTATCTATCTATCTATCTATCTATCTATCTATCTATCTATCTGTCTGTCTGTCTGTCTATCTATCTATTGGTCGATCTATCTATCTATCTATCCCTCTATCGATCGATCTATCTATCTATCTATTTATCGGTCTATTGATCAATATGTCTATCTGTCCTCTGTCTATCTATATGTCCATCCGTCTGTCTTTTTCTTTACTAATGCACATTTATGTTTTGTTTAGCGCATTTATTGATGTATTTATTTCAGAGTAACAGCAAAACGTTTCAATAAAAAAATACATTGGCTCAAATCCCTAGGCAATCTGGCTTTATGTATATTTACATTGAGAACATTGTTCCTAAATACCCAGTTATATCGCCACACACTTATGGGTGCTTGGTTCAATAACTTAATATTTCATATATTATATTATAAATGAATAGACATGATTCAAATAATTGTTAGCCGTGCTGATTATATGATATACAGATACGCCAGCAAGGTTACCTGTGGGCATTTCATAAACATTTGTATTTTTATTAAACGATTCATTGTTACTCTATCATGCCAACATGTAATTATGCAGACGGCAGAATCATCGAATCTTCGCCAAACTAACGTGCAGGCAAAACTCGAAGGACATGTTGTGTTGTTGTATTATCCTGTCACAAAATAGACAGAATAGGTGAGCCAACCAGAAATGATTCCTACTGGTAGACATGACACTTTAAATTATAAACATTGGGCCGGAGGGAAACAAATAATGAGAGCATCAGTCAAATAGTTCTTGCCTGCTAGAGAGTCCAATGACCAGTTTGTTAGTACATTTACTGCAGAAAGAGCAGGAAAAAACATACAAGAGAAACACAGACCCATACTGATAAGCTATGACTCCCATTGGATCCAACGAAAACTTTTTTTCCAACAGAATGAAACTTTCAACAACAAAAAGGGAAAAAGGAATGGTAGTAGTTTTTCCTGCTGAAAATGTTGTGAAAGAATCATCTATCACACTAACGTGGAGAGCGAAGCAAGACCCATTGAAAAAATCATGTAGCCTTTAATAGATCGACATACGTTTAAATAGGGCCTATGCTTTAAGTGTATACATAGACGACTTAATCAAAAATCCTCCTGGCTTTGACCCATTACAACTTGATGAGACTGTATTACCAGTTTTGCTCTGTTCAGTTTGCCATGTTCAATACAACTTTATCGATCAAAGTAAAGGTATATTCGTCTCATGTGACGTGTGGAGGGTTGGACGTCAGCACTCTCCTTCAATATTACCACAAAAGCAGATGGCGAGCCTCACTCAAGTTGTACGGCGTCGCTACCTGCCTATGCAGTGGCGCTAAAGGATGTGCCTTCCATTGTGTGAATGCTTTTAACTGAAATACCCTGACTATTAGTGCCATATTGTCCCAATAAATCTAAGCAAAACATTCTGAAGGTCAGAGACGAGGAAGCAAAGTCTCACGACAGTCGGTCATGATAAAGCAAAGCATTATGTAAGTCAATAGAAGATGCAGCAAAGTTTGTCACCACAATAAGGCATCGTGAAAAATCTGACGTATATTTTGGTAAAGTCAATCCCCATTGTGATATAAAAGTGATGCCCACAGGAGCCCAACAACCAAAATACGTACAAGCTTAGGCTAGGTTGTAATTGGGGCCTGTGGAGAGCTTGTCCGGCTTTCTTCAGAGTTAATGTTTTAACAGCTGACGGTCTATGACTTTTTAAGCTTTGCGTGGCTAAACAGATTCTTGATAATCTGTTTGCTCTCTGATGTATACTCGGATGGTTGGTCATTGGAACATCATAGCAGTACATGTATTTTATGCTGTTCCCATAATCATACATCCAGCATATTTTAATCCTTTGTGCTCAATTGAAGCGATTATGGAACTCGCACATGAATGCCGTACATATGTGAATTTAATTTCTTTGGTGCATATTTTCTATATTAGCCTTCTGCGGAGGTTATTTGCCTTTGTATGTATTTCTCACGTGCCGGTTTGTTTCCCTTATTATTGGAAGTTTTAACAAAGTTTCTTTTCCAAAAGAAGTTTTGAAAAGAGTTTGTACAGCTTGTGTTGCTTGATGTAATTTACAGAAAAATATTCATTGCATTCATTTCGAAAATACATTATACTCTCATCAAAGTTTAGTCGATCTTAGATATAAAGACCATTCCAAAACTATATGGTATTTCGGGAATATTTGGGAAATGAAAAATTCTGCGGGCTATGGAGACTACCTTACTTTAGCGATGAAGAAGGAAGTTTTAACTACCCCCAGGTATATAGTTAATTACCAGCCAAATGAAAAATCTCAATATGCGCATTGTAGGAATGAAAGCTTTGTTTTCCTTTCTGTCTTTATCATGCCATCGTTGTTGGGTATTTTTATGATCACGGAATCTTCTTAATCTCCTCAAGAGCTATGTTATACTGAAATTGAAATTAAAGTGTGTAAGTTTGATATAGTCAACTCCACCGTCGAGTGTATTGTGATGTACCTCTCTCATCAAACCAGACACGGGTTTTTTATAAGTACTTATTTCTATTTAAGATATAACTGAGAAAAAGTATTTCAAGGCGTTATTTTAAGAAAATGTGTACCATACCAAGGATACGGGAACATATCATTTGGTGAACAGGTCAGTCTATTCTATCCACCATGCAGATATAATGCCACAAATGAAACCTTGTTGATGTTGCAGCATTTGGAGATCTCACATTGAAATACCAGGTGTTTTTGTGTCAAATATGTTACAAATTTCAATTCCATTTGTTTTGTGCAATTTTATACCCAAAATAAGAAAAGAAATGCAAAGCGTTTTATATATATATATATATTTCATGCAAAGTGTCCACTGTTTCATCGATGCAATGTAGCAATCTGTAATGCGGAAGGAATTTTTGATACGTTTACAAAAACAAAACTGAAAAATACAATACTGGGACCATTCATATTCAGTTGCACCAAAAACGAAATTGACAATATAAAGCAATCTTTGATAATATCTGGTACAAATTTAATAAAAAGGATGTGCCCCTTTTTACTATTTATATATGTTTTGATTTTAGCATAGGCGGAGGGACAGCAACAAATGTGGTGAATCTGTGCGTTATCCCAACGGTACGTTCACAATACACAATGATTTCTGGCACCATTCGAACGACAAGTCTTTCCGATTTATTAGCCAGATTTTCATTGTTTAACTTTATCCTCACTTACGTCTCTGTACAATAAAAATACTTATTAATTTATCAGAAGCATTTGCCACTTACGACCATCAGATTCTTATTGAAAAATAAGCATACTATCTTGCAATTTCCGGCACAACCTTAAATTGGTTTCGTAGTTACACTACAGGTGTCTCACAAGGCCAATACTGGGCCAACTTCTATTCATATTATATACCAAAGACATACATTTGGCTTCATCTAAATTTGATTCGATTTTGTAGGCGGATGACACCACTCAACTCTTTATGTTCTTTCACTTTCTTGTCTGGGTGTGAAGTACAGGCGCAAAATACTTCTGACACTATTAATGCTGAACTAAATAAATTGCATGCTGGCTAGCTGCAAACAATATAATTATCTTTGAATATAATTGAAACAAAGGTCCTCATTTTTTATTTTGCCCCAAAGAAAGCTAGCTTTAAATTAACCTTAAATATTGATAATATTCCAATTTTTAGGACATAGGAAATCGATTTTCTGGGTTTACGCATTCAACAGAACTTAAACTGGGACCCTCATATAAATAAAATTGGAACTAAACTTGATAAAGTGACTAAAATTTCAAAGAAGTATTTGTACCAAGAAGTGGTCTATTGCATATACACAATTCGCTGTTTTTATCACATCTGAACTTCTGTATTCTTGTTTTGGGTTTTTTACATGAACGTATTTCAATGCTTCGAAAAAAAAGCTCTCTGTATAATTTGTAATGCTGCATTTAATGCTCATATCGCCCCACTTTTCAGGCAACCAAATCTGCTAAAAATACAGGATTTATTAAAGTTAAAAGCACTTAAACTCTATTATAAATACTCACATGATGAACTTCCTCATTATTTTAAAGATATGTATCAAGATCCAGAACCCACTATTGCCTATAACTTCCGTACCAGAGCTAACCCTCCTTTCCCAATACCAAATGAAACAAGATCAAAATATTGTAAAAGATATTACATCTCATGTTTACTTCTGATTACACTTCTTGTATAATTGGAAAACTTTACTCCCATTCATACCATGGTTTTTCAAGTTACATTAAAAAAAAATCTGTATAAATGAATATCAAGAAATAAGTACCTTGCCGCATTGTTTTATATGTAACAGCCAATAAAATCATTCATTTTACTTCAGTCTCCGTAGCATTACTTCCTATTATTGATTATATCTTTTATGAAAATTATTCCGACCAAGATGCTGTAGGCAAGAAGCTGCTTGTAGGTGGCTCCACCTATAGTGGATCTTGATCCTTAGCTGGTGTCATCCTGACACATTTCTCATAAGCTTTGGTCGGTTATGTTTAAATATAAATCAGTTACATATCTTGTATTCGTTTTTACTGATACTGTCAATAAAAAGTGAGTTCCGTGGACTTAAACTCGAAGTTACAGAGAACAATGTAAGACCACCCTCTTTTCTAGTGCACCAAAAAGCACATACAAAGAACATCGGAATCGCCACAGTTTTAATTGCACATTCCATGGCAAACGAACAATTATTTTCATATTTACCCCAATTATTCATAGTTAATGGGCTCCTTCACAATCAGCTTTATTTGAGAGTCATAAGGAGCGTTATTTACGAGTACATACTGCAGGATTTTTGACCGTCTCCTGCCAGTTTGTTAATTTTGTGAATAGGTTTGAAGTAGTGGTGAACTTCTCTGACAACACGAATTACCAGCAACTTCAGGTATCAAAATGGATGTATTAAAAGCAAACATAAGAGCTCACTGTGTTTTCGATATTGTAAAATATCCGCAAGATTATTGTAAAGGAGATATGTTCATGTTATACAACTTTAATAAGTGACCTTTGCACGATTTTTATGAGTTAACCAACCACGTGGCCCAAACGGTCCATGCTGGCAGCCAAGTTTGTTTACTGCGTTTATTAACTGCACCGCTTACACTCGTGGGACAAACTTTTTCTATCTGTGGTGACTTGGGGGCCTGAATTCATGAAACTTGCAAGCCTCCTGTTTACTCTTTGTGTTAATCATTAAATGTTGAAAAGGTAGACATTTTGATTTATACATTATATTTGTGATGCTGAAAATTAAAAACTCTGAATAAACTTGTGAACTAGTTTCTTGACTCTCTTGTTTGTCTGTTTACCCCATCTAGTGACGATTTTAAGCATTAAGCAGACCCCCGAAGAATGAGCAGGTATTTTTTTTTATTACCATATAGCCTGTGATAAAAGGATAACTATGACTATAACTTTGAACTTCATGTGCATTGCGTGCATGGACTTTTACGCCGCAGGCGTTGACAGGCATTTCGTAACAAGCCTGTGAACCCTCTTCAGGCTACAAGCTCAATGTTTGGAAATGTCATTATTCCCCGTCTTAGAACTCGACATGTATGCAAATGATAAATGTTATGAACATTAAGTTTAACTAACGCCCCACACACAGACACAAAAGGGCCAAAGTGGTTTGACCAACATGGCAAAGGATTTTATGGTATGATATGACACAATATAGATTCGTTAGCCGGCTTAGATAGAATGCAGCAGAAACACGTGTTTATAATTCCAGTTGTCATTGTCCAAAAGTGTCAATTAAATTTGATAATTATAATCGGGTATACAGTCAAGTTATTACAATGTGAAAATTTATGTATTTGTTTTTATTTTACACGTAACACAAATGACATTTTTTTTTCAAATATGTCAGATAAAGTAAAATTGTCCTGAATATGGGTTTCAAAATGTGAACAAAGAGAAATTTAATGGTTCAATTGCAGCTGTGGCCAAACGACGATCCACCAGAAAGTTGAGCTGAAAAAAGTTTTCATCTTTATATGATACACTATGGTGCCTCATGCACTGCACCTGTACCATATGGTGACTTTGTTCTTCGTATGATGCACTGTGCAGCCCAGAGATGCTCGAAAGGTTCAGTCTGTCAAGCATCCGTGCTTTTATAAAGGGGCGGGGGGGGGAAGTAGAGAGGGTGAACCTGGAATATCTGTACGTGCAATGGCCTACATAGGGACTTATCTGCAATGAAGCGTAGTGTATTCATCTGTGCAGTCAATCATTCCTGCATAAAAGATGGGGGAGGGTGGATCGAGAACAACCAGGTCGTCATATGGGGCCGCTACACAGAAGTTTTGAAACGAGGCTCGCATCTGCACCATCATCTCACTTCACTTTAGACTGGGTTTCTTCGTTTTTTTACATACCAACATAGTGCAACTCACCAGTTTATTCAAAAATTATTTTACAGGTATATCATACTGACTATATATATATATATATATATATATATATATATATATATATATATATATATATATATATATATATATATATATATATATATATATATATATATATATATATATATATATATATATGAATGGCAGCACCTATAGTTGTCAAAATGTCCCACAAAAACTATTTCATGCAAAAAGTCCGGCATTCCAGGCCACATTCAAATGGGTATTCCATCCTGAATCAGGTTTGATCCGCAGCACAAGCCACATGACAGCTGTCCTCAATTGTACATCAGACCGTATTCTTTGACCCACTCATGTTTTCATCTTGTATCATTTCCACAAATGGTGAAACCTAACCAAACTTGAATTTGTCAATGCTTTTCGGATCTATCAAAGTTTTTTTTGGCGGCCATTATTTTGACGGACACGGACTGGTATCCAAGCTGCTCTCTCATTGTCTATGCAAACTTTCATTTTTCGAATAAACTGGTGAGTTGCAGTTTGTTGGTATGTAAAGAAACAGAAATTCTCTCAACCATGAATTGGGATGGCGGTCCAGATATGAGCCTCGTTTCAAACCTTTCTGTGAGGGAACGCCGTCTGACAACGTAGTGGTTCTGGGTCTACCTTCCCCGATGCACAATACTTTATTGTAGATAAAGCCCTATGTGGGCCCTTGCAGATACAGATGTTCTAGGCTCATCTTCTCTACCCCTCACGCCTTATATTAGCACGAATGCTTGACTGGCTGAAAGTTACGAACACCTGTGATGCAGCCTCATTGACAACGCCTGTAGCCTAGGAAGACTTTTTGTTCTTATGGATGTGCAGCCTCCTCGACAGCGCTTGTAGCCTATGGTGACCTTGCTGTTTGGTATACTATGCGGCCTTGTCGACAGCCACAGTAGCCTTTATTTGTTCTTCGTTTGATACACTGGGCAGCCTCATCGATATCGCCTGTAGCCTATGGTGACTTTGTTCTTTATGTGATACCCTGTAAAGCTTCATTGACAACTCCTTTAACCTATGGTGACTTTGTTCCTCGTATATTTCATGTTCGGAACGAGCGGGATTCGAACCTGCAACCTTTGGCACCAGTCGCCTAGCTGAAATGGGAAACGCACATATCCACTCGACCAAATCCCCATCCCTAAAAAAGAATGGTTCAATGGAGGTAGTTATGTGCGAGTGCCATATCAACACGGTAATGCAGTATATTTACTGAATCGGCATTTATTTCCAGAATCGGGGACTTAAATCCACCAGCATTAAGGAAATGCCGAAAATATATATTTCATGTTCGGAACGAGCGGGACTCGAACCTGCAACCTTTGGCACCAGTCGCCTAGCTGAAATGGGAAACGCACATATCCACTCGACCAAATCCCCATCCCTAAAAAAGAATGTATATCACACTGTGCAGTTTCATCGGCAGTGCATGTTGCCCATGGTAACAGTCTTCTTCGTATGATACACTGTGCACCCATATCGATAGCACGTTGGGCATTTTGTGACATTGTTTTTCGTATGTTACACTGTGCAGCTTCATCGACAGTGCATGTAGCCCATGGTGACTTTGTTTTCTGTGGGATACGCTGTGCAGCCTCATGGACAGGGCTTGTATCCTATGGGAAATTTTTATGGCTGTTTTTTTTTGTAGTTCCTATCAATTTGAAAAATTAAATACAACCATTTTTAAAATTTTGTGTTCGTAGAAATATTCAGAAAAAAAATTGTACATCAGATTACGTTTAAATCACTAAAGTGACAGATGGCTGGCCAAACTTGTCTTATAGTGTTCGAGCCCAAAATAAAATGTACGTCGTACACGTGGGCAACATGTGACTGTTTATAAATCAAGGCTAGGACAACTGATTCTAAAGGGAGTGGCACTGTCGTCTTTACTGATGACGTGCCTGATGTCGGAAGCCAAACATATTGTGATCGAGTGGCATTAAATTCGCAAATTGGTGTTCATAAAAATATATATGTTTAATCCTTGCCCATTTACACTGGCAAAAAATCCTTTTGGCATATTTTTCAGAATGATATATTCAGTTGATAATATGGGCTGCGGTGTAATCTGGTTATCTGTCAGGTTTGGATAACTAGCCCTTGTGAAAAATTTATCCAGTGTAGACGTTGGCATTAACGTAACTTTAATCTGGAGATCAGGTGTTATAATTGTAATTTACGGGTGGTTCTGCTTCTAGATTCTGTCTGTGCTATTCCTATCACCTGCAAAACGTGTAAGTCACCCAATCACGAAGTTTTCGCTGCCCCGTGGAATAGGTATGTGCTCTATGTCGAGTTGTGTTACTTGTCCTTCCCTATAATACTGATCAGTGAAGGACAAATCTCTTTTGTCCACATATTTATTTATTGAAGAACATTGCCATGAAAAAGCAAAAATAAAGCGTGGTCGTGAACTGTTAATTTTTTTTATAAACCGCAACCATTCTTCGGCTATTTCTTCTTTCTTGCGAGAAAATCGCGACATCACAGACAACTTCTCCAAGGGTGAAGTTCTTAATAAATTCATTGTAAGTCAGAGCAATATTGATACAACTGGTGGCCCACAACTTCCGCCTGTCAGTGCATCAGAAATTTCACTTGACTCAATCGAAATAAATGGGAATAAAGCATTGCCGAAACTCCTTAAAGAGGGTGCACGATCGATCTGCAACTCGCTGACTAAACTATTTAGTTTGTCACTACGTATTGAAACTTTTCTTAGCTCATGGAAACAGGCCAAAGTTACTCCTTTGCACTTAAAGGGTGAAACGACACTGTGAAATAAATACCGCCTCGTCGCTCTTTACAACAAATTACAAGAGTTTTGCAGTTCTGTGTTTCTTATTTCTGATCTTATTGGTGATATGTAAGATCCAGGTACAACCAATGTACATCATGATGAACACGTTTGCAAGTTCAGCTTTATGTTTGTAATGTCACTATATTGTATTTTCAGAGCTTTGTACATGTAGTTCTTCTTGAGGTGTCGCTAGCAGCTGGCGGCAGCTGACTGTCGTAGAGTCGGTACCTGTTTGCATTCATAACATGTTCTGTATCATGCAATGCATAGGTCACTATTGACTTCCTCCTTATGTCAAAATACATAGCTTTACTGTGAATCAATAAACGATTGGAAGGGAGTTTTTGTTCTTGCCTATTGCTCTTTACAGATGGAGAAGGGCTGGAGTGTTATATATATTTTTTCCTCCTCCCTTTCCTCTCCTTGCTACTGCTCATCCGAGCGTCAATAATCTGCCCGACCCGCACAAAAACCTTATCTTAGAGCTTGCCACAAGCCAGATACAATTTAACAATGCTTGCTGATGCAGAGGCGGATGCTTTAGCCAACCAAAAATCGACACATCGACAGATCGTCCATTGGCATGGGGTCTGAAAATTATTAGAGGTCCAGTCCGTGGAATGACAGTGTCCTGTTTGTTTACGATTCATTAATAAAAATCAAGTGGCAGTAGAAGGATAACATGTGCGACTTGGCCTTAAGTTCAATAAAAAATATGCAGTAGTTCGAACTTTTTGCGTCCGAATAATGCTATTAAAAACCATAAATTGAAGATGGATGTAAAACCTTCCAACTTGCAGGCGGACATTTACTAAGCTGCTCACCGAGGTCAATCTGACAAGGTGGTGTCTGCACCCATTGACGTCATGCCAGAGAAACCACATTTTCACAAGTTGTGTTTTAATGAGCAGAAGATACGCAGCTGTAAAAATTAACTTTTGATGTCAAATTTATCGGTCATCCGTACTGTGCAAACTTTTGATAGTTCGCAGTGTGATCAACCACAAAAAGAACTCACAATCATTAAAGAATTATAGTGTTTTATCACTTCATTATTTTTCAAACATAGACTGAGCTGAGCATTGAAGTCCTAACTGCAAAAAACTATCAGCAATATCTTTTTATATTTTGAATCAGGTGGATGATGCATTGTTCACAAGAATAAAGAGTCAGGTTCTTTTTGAACCAGCATAAAAAAAAATGAGCCGATCCGCAACTTTAACCGTCTCTTGCGAGAGATCGGACAGATTTAAACAAATCGCTGAATTGGTTATAACGTTTAATATGTACAGATTAAAATGTTTTAAGAATAAACTTTTCTTATCAAATGGTTTTCTAGAAATATTGAAAAAAAAACGTAATGCAAACCTGTTTAACCATTATCGAAGATAGAATACTCACTGTTTGCCTTGGGCATTTTTGGATTCCCTCTCCACAGATACTTGAAATTTCACACGGTTTTAGTGGTGACTTACTTCTATGGATCTCACCTCATTTTTGTGATGTATTAGATGCTTGGAGGGTACAAAAATCCCGGACGCTGGGCTGGCAGATAAGTGTTTTTGTTTTTATTTCACATTTGTGGCATTTGAAATATACGCCATGACGTATAGACACTGTATAAACAATGAGCAAACAGGATCAGCTTCGTACAAGCCAATCTAATGAGGGTAACGTGACATCTGGCCTCAATTGCAGACCCCAAACATGGGCCGGGGCATTCGTCGTCCTTGGGCGTCTCCCACAGCCACTAGTTTTTCACAGCCTGCAAAAAACAACATAGTGGTAGGCCTACTAATGCTGACACGGATTAAGGAGTTGGAAACCAAACCAGCAATGAACTCTTGTCTGATGCTGCTACTGAGTACCTTCAGATATTGCCTGGTCCTTGTGTCAAGCTATTTCTATGGGATCTTATCCAAGGCATTTTGAAAAATTAGGTGGGCTGTCAGCTTAATGCTCAATTAAGGACAGGTAAGACACCAAAAATAAATCCCACTTTGTCAATCCTAGCTAAAAAAAAAAAAAAAGTATTTGCGTTAGAATACCGCAACACATATGTGCGTACTCGTCATACTCCAAAGAATTTGTATGTCCCATACTTGGGTGTCTGTGATGTTAATTGTTGAATAAACAATTGAAAGTTGACCGCAAAGTATCCACCCCATAAATGTCGATATAAGTCACTAATTATTAGTGATAAAATCATAATTACACTTGCATCTTAATTCTGACATGTTGGCAACAAAAAAAATAATCCTGTATTTTTTTTATGTTTGGTTTCGTTTTTCTTTTATCCATCGTCAAAGTTTGACGTTTCAATTTTTCCTTTGATTTTCAGGATGTTCATTTTCTTCATTTCATAGAAAAAGAACGAAGCAAAATTTAGAAAATCGCTGAAAAGGTTTTTGCAGTTCAGACATAACAGAATCAAAAGCCGTTAACCGGATTAAATTTCGCCCAACTGTTTTCTTGGAATAACCATTCTTAGGTGGGGTTCTCGTCCTATTATCCTTTCTGAGAAAACAAGCTTCAATGGTCTTTCATGTTGATCATTTGCCTCTGAAACAATACCATTTGCTCCAGTTGAGCTGATATATTTTTTAAAATGTAGTAAAGATCGTCCCTTAACATTTGCGAAGGTTGTCAATCAATTCTTGGCCAATCACATGAATAAATGAGCCTTTGAAGTACGGAAAACATTATTCAGCGATCTGTCAAACGTCGACAGCGACAGTCTGGTTTCAAAGTGTGACGTCATGGAGGCGGCCCTTCGGGCCCTGTGACCTGAAGCCTGGCAACGGAAGTTGTGTTGCCTTGCTTCGGTGGGGCGGCCTTGGGCCGCTCGCGGTCAGTGCACGAATGGCGGGTTTGTTCTTCCGCCCCCTACCTCTTCATCCCGTTTTTAGGGATAGTATTTTATTGTATTTACTCCTATATGTATACTTTATGTAGTTAGGTTGTTAGAGTTGTCTGTACACTTTACTTAGTTAGCTTATCATTATTTTGTAGTTATTTTCTCAATGAGTTTCATTTCTCTTTCCAACCTGAGTTTTGTAACGCTATTTTGTGTGTTTTTTCTGCTGTTCACGTTTATGCTTATTTCGATGTGTTTATTTGTACTTTATTTCTTCATCCCTGGGTTTCAATGAAATATTATTATGTACGTTGGTATTGTTGATTAAGGTGCCAGTTTTTTCCCCGCCTATCTTTGGAGTTTGGTGTGAAGGACCACTGGGGTAATCCATCGCGGCACGGCCTTTGAAGTTTGAAGGGACATCGTCTGACGATTCTCGCTCCTCTTGAACATTTAAAGTCTTCTTTCATTAGAACGCAAAACAAGCAATATAACTATAAAGTAAACTACTAAGGCTACGGAATGTTCGCATGTTAGCATGTTTGCATCTTTTCCATGCCCACAAACATACTTTTGGCATTCCGCCTTATTTCGCATTGCCGCCCTGATACCACTCTTCTTTTGCCATGGGCCGTTACTACCTGCAGCCACGTGACATGCTGTTAAGTATGATTGACGGGTGGCGTTGTTCCGTTTGGCGGCTGAAAACCAAAAGAATGACACACAGACGTTCAGATGTCCACTTGCCTGTTTAGTTTTTGGCGTTTTTCTCATATTTCTATTTAAGTTAAAAACTTGAAATTTTGACAACTAATAGAAAGGACATTCATTTTGTAAAAACCGTTAAAATCTCAAAATCGGCCATCCAAAGGTTTTTGGCGTAACTGTCCTTAAGAAGTATGGCGATTTGGAAGCTAAGGTTGATACTGCAGAAACCCTGCTTGTAGAAGCAAATAAAAAAAAAACGAGACTCTGGAGAAATTACCATGCAAGACAACTGAGCTTGAAGAGAATATTAAAGTCCTGAATCTCTTTGCTGTCATTGTTGGGTTTGGAATTAATGAATATGGATCATGTTTTTCTGTACTATTTGAAAAGGGCCAAGACGAATTGGAACAATACGGCCCCCGAAATGCCTTGAGAATTAGGCTCAAGACTATTGAACGGCTTGCAGAGAACATGCACGAAATTGTCTCTGATGTTGCTAAGAAACTTAATGTTCCGCTTGATTGCAGAGAGCAGAGGCTGACACACAGAGTTGTTAAAGCAGGGACCTGTTAACACGTCCCTGGTTAAAGCAACAGGTTCAAAATCACGTGCTAAAAAATTCATTTTCCACAATGTCAGACAAAGATGATTCCAAGCCTAAATAGATCACCCTGATATTTTTTTTATCACTGAGGGTCTCACAAAGAAACGCTCAAACATCATTCATGTACCACGTGACAGTTGAAGAGAGAGAGAGAGAGAGAGAGAGAGAGAGAGAGAGAGAGAGAGAGAGAGAGAGAGAGAGAGAGAGAGAGAGAGAGAGAGAGAGAGATGAACATTCACTCATGTTGGAAAACAGACGGCTGAATGTACATTTGTACTTTGGTAAATGCCTGTAGTCGTACTGAGGGTCCGACTCATTGCCGCCAGTTGTACAATATTTGACATGGAAGAACTTGATGTGTATACAGAGTTATAGAAGATAAAGACCCGAAACCATCATTAACTCCTGATTCCTGTTCTTTCTGCACACTGTATTTTATAACTTCAGATCACCTGCTGTTCATAATAAAGGACTATATATGAAACATTATTAGCAATTCATGGAGGTTTTCAACAATACGCAATATTCAAAGTCAAGTATATTTTGTCATGCAATCTGTTGTCTGCTCTCATCATATGATCCCTCTCACACGCCTGATCTAGAAATATCCTTAGACGTCATGGACTATATACATCACGGACTCGGTAATTATGAAATCTGTTAGCTGCTTAATATATGTTTGTTTCGTTTGAGGTCTCCTTGATACATGAGCCATACTAACGTGATACTCTTTTTTTATATGCATACATACACGTTATATGTTTTATGAATCACTGTATTATGTATGTTGTAAATTCAAATGTCTCGCCCTTATCAGGACCATCCCTTGTGTGCAGCTGGGTAACTCCAATTACAACTCAACAGTGTCGAGGTAATCAAATATCTGGGAAATGTATCTTTCCAAGCTCTTTCAAAGAGTTTTCAGTTCTGTTTGAAGAAAGGGTTATTTTTTGTGCAATTCAAAGAATTAATATGAAGCAGCAGATATACACCAAAATGCCATAGTCCGCTGCAAGAATACCAAGGACATTAAAATAAATAATATAATTTCTTAAAGATGCTTTTGTCCTGACTTGTGCTGTTATTTGTTTTATTTTATGTTTGTTTATTTTGTGCCTACACCAGTCTGTCCTTTGAAGAACCTGCTGTTGGGAGACCTCCTGTCTTTTGTGACCACTGTCATAGTGCAATTTAACACACCAGTCTTCTAATGGTTGGTTACTCTTTATGGACACTAGCATGAAAACCTGACCAGTGACTAACAAAAATAAAAGACCACTTTGACTTATCCAGCCATCTATTCTCCACATCAGACAAGTACAATCTATGTTGTGTAAGCATAGAGCAAGAAACGTTCTTTGTTCTATGATGCAAGATTGTAAAAAAATGACAAAACGAGTTTACAAATACTTAACATATGTTATAATATAAAAAAAGCTGACACATGGCTCCACAGGGTAAAGGGTCTAATACATAAACATACAGTCCTATAATAATTAAAAGAAAATAAGGATGGGAATTCAAACAAAGTGGTTAAGTTATTGTCCAGATCAGACAAAGTCAAACGTCTTAAGGGTGACTACCTGCTTTATTTGAACACTTCTTGCGTGGCACCATGGGTGGTCTCATGAATGATTGACTGTTGTATTTAATGGTATATATTTTATCGTTGGTAAACACAGGTCTTGACTGTAAACCTTTCTGTAGCGGGTTTTTACATATAAATGGATCACCACATACAAACCATATAGTCACAAATGGAAATGCACCATTATATGTCATAAGTAGGAGCAATAAAATAAGATCAAATATAATATATACCACAACATTGCTCAATTAGTACAAAGTAAGAAATGAAAAAATATATACTTTGTGAGACACATATACACTAAATACGACAATGTTGTCTCGTGTATAATATCAATTTATTATTGAAAAGGGTTATTACATAGCTATAAGAAAAACAATCTGATGTATAAAACCACCAAAGCATATTACTTTTGATGACAGAATTGGAGAGAAAGGAACAATACCTGTGCGTCATGTCAAATGATGGCATATTGCTTTTTGACAAGTTTCAATTTTGCCAAAGTGAACAAGTTAGGCGTCAACAGAATGCATATAATTGGATTGCTATGTACTCCTTTATGGTAAATGGCTCTACATATATCGTGCTCATTACAGGGAAGACACTGGCTGATGGAAAGGCACGGGGGGGGGGGGGGGTCGCTGACTATTACCAGGGTCAATGCCATCCAAACTTTCTATGGCATGGACCTCCGCGCACACACCAGGAATCCTGAGACCATGTGAAAGGCAACAAGAGCCATGCATGCACACCACACTAATCCGCCGAAGCACGATGACTGCTCGATCGGTGAATTTACTTGATGTACGTTTCAAACAGAAAAGGCATTGGTTACAAACTCTTACTGGTAAATGCATGATCAAGAATAGACCAACATGGTTTTTGATTATATAATGTAGACTATTATCCTTGAAATTATAACCCGTGTTACATTTGCTCAGAATGAAACTATAAATAAAGGTCTATATCAGAGCTCCATGTTCACATTGGAGTACAAATGTATTTATGGAAATTACAGTTCTCAATCTGGTTTGTGCAAGTATGTCCTGAAATATGTATATATTTCAGGAATCCAGCAAAATGCTCTCAAAGGTTATAACACGCAGTAATATATATATATATATATATATATATATATATATATATATATATATATATATATACATATATATATACATATACATATATATATACATATATATATATATATACATATATATATATATATATATATATATATATATACATACATACATATACATATATATTTATATATATTCCAATGTTCTCTAAGTGCAGGTCTTCATTATAACTAATGACGTGTTGGGTCCACTTTATGCAAATACAAAACAAAGCGTCAACATTTGGTGGCATAAGTATATGTACGTTTGATCATAATAGTCATTTCTGATTTATCATTATAGGACTCCCTGCAGCCTGCTATCATTGAAGCGATGCAGCCTCTGTTACACAAGTTGCCCGACCAACACCCACTCAAGGATGTCACTCGAGCTGTTACACAGAACGGAAATGAGTGTCTGCATAATGTTGTGTGAACAGTCGTACCTGAAAATCAGTCTCATTCGCCTGATGGGGTCCAGCTTGGCATTGACTTGAGGATTAGGTTTCTCAAAAAAGGCCAGCTTTCTACAGCAAGAATGATTTTTAATTAGTGTTACCATGAGTTGTGACGCGCTAAGGACATTGGGATGGTTAGATTGGAAACGCTTGATCAGTTGTGCCTACCAAAGTTCCGCTACAGCTAAGGATAATAGCAAGATAACAGCGACACGTGTTCGTGAAGGAGAAAGGACCATTGTATACCTTGGTGAGGCTTATTGCCACCAGTATAGTTGTCACTGGCAACTGTGCATCGCCCTAGTGCAGGCAGGTTGGGCAACCGAGGAAGGGATGCCAAGGCAATGTCAAGTGTGAAGTCTTGATATAAAATCACAAACACTTCTGGTGAATTAGTATGCTTGGAGGTGAAAAGTAAAGAATATGGGAATGGAACGCTTTCCAAGGAAGTGCAATGTAAAAATGCGTCACTCTATTTAAACTTAAGTAAATATATATATATACATATATATGCTGAACTGTGTCAAACAGTTACGACTATTATTGATGATTGATAGCAAACCTGTTTATGGTTATGCACGATATAAACATTCTCAGCTTAGCGTATGTTATTGTTATTATTATTATTATTATTATTATTATTATTATTATTATTATTATTATTATTATTATTATTATTATTGTTATTATTGTAGTAGTAGTAGTAGTAGTAGTAGTAGTAGTAGTAGCAGTATTTTTACATGCTACTTACATTTGCCCCTATTGCCCCCTCCTCCGTCACAAACATCAAGAAACCATACATGTTTGTAACGATTTGAATATCGTTGGACAAAGATCACAATAAAAGCAGAAAAAGTTAAAGAGACAGTCTGTTAGGGCATAATGGTTCCAATTACAAAGTTCAGGATAGGTTTTGCCAGTTAATGGTATAACTTTACCTAACTGTATCTGTGAGTACAGTCTGCTCCTCCTGGCTAGAAGGCCATTGCCTCAGACAGCTGATATTTTTTGCCAGGGACATGGACCATTGTCTAAACTCTTGGGGTCATTAGCATACCCTTACAAGCACTGATATATATATATATATATATATATATATATATATATATATATATATATATATATATATATAAAAATATATATATATATGTATATTTAAAATATATATCCATGTCCAGGATCGAATTCCAAGTTGAGTTCTGAAATAGCATAGATAAAAAGCTATCAAATTTCTTATTTAGTCCTGACAGGTTGTTCATTTACTTTGTATAAATGGCTCCAAAAGTCACAGAAGGGGTTGTCAGAAAAAAGAATTCTGAAAACCACTCCTGGATAGGATATTTTTCTTTTGAACCCCCTTGATTTTAATGTGATAGGGCCATTCGTAAGTTTGTGAGGCGAGATACAAATTGCAGAGGTTGAGCAAAAAACAATTCCGAGAAAATCGCCATGAAAGAAAAAGTTGCCAATTTTTATGCATTTATGACTGTAATATGACACATAATAATTTCTTCTGCCCCGTGTTCTAATTATTGTGTGAAATAAACTTGTAGCTTTACCTGTGTGATGTTGTCATTACAAAAAAGTATATTCTGAGGCTTAAATCTAGACTTTTCATAACTTGGGAACATCACACTTGGCTTGTTTGGGTGTGGGTTCACATGCCGCTTTCCATATTTAAGGCCCAGTAAGTGGATTGTGCTAATTTGTTTTTACATCAATAGAGAATTTCAAAGTAATCAGAACAATGGTAGTGAATATTCTGAACTGGCCAATTCTTCTCTCCACACCTCATGGTTATCTGTTCCCTATGAGTGACCATTGTCAATTGGTTTCCAAGGATCATGGACTTATGACTGTGCAAACAATGACACACTTCATTTTCATGCCCATGCAAACAATCGTCATGTGCTGGGCACTGCTTTAACTTTTCAGTGTTAACAAAAGTTTTGAGATAAATTTTCTCAAATAAATTTTATATTCACACATCTGAGTTTTTGGGAGCATGTTGTTTAAGTATCAAACTATCCCAAAAAAATGAAAAAGTGATTATAGGTCATCCAAAGGTGCTGACTTTAGATCTTCCCCCCTTGAGAACGAAATACCGGATTATGATGAGTAACTCAAGCCAAAAGTGTAGAAACATTTTAAGTAAATTTGATGGAATTTTTCCTGATGATGAAACCCAGTTGACATTTCACCCATTTGACAAGCCATTATATCTATCTCCAGCGCCTCACCATAAACAAACGGACCAGAATATTTGTTCTTGCTCGCATGTAGTATCGACCCTGGCATTGATCAGTGAATTTAAATTTCCCTTTGAACACTTTGATAGCCCCAAACATCTAAGGTTATAATGCTTCGTGTATTCGTGGCCCCTTCACATGCTGAGAGCATTCATATCATATTCAAGAGACATATCAGTGAGAAACTTAGACATGACACTTTCAAGGTAATCTGCCCATTTTTATCTGTTTCAGAGATGTACATGATTCTATAGAAGTTAGTTCTCCCACAAAGGGGGAACAAAGCCCTTGAAAGGCAGCCTTGCCTTTGAAGTTTCTTCAAAGGGCAAGTCTATCAGAACCTTTTCTCTAATACAAACAGGAGCAACAGTACATCATCTTCTGTCTTTCTAAACAAAACAAAAATTACAACCCAATCTGTCTTCCCTTTATAGCCGATTCAGTCACAATCTTTCTCTAAACATATAAATCAAATGACATATTATCAGGTTGGACTCCCATTTTTGAATATTCAAGGCTTTAGCAACCAAATGAATTTAAAACATGTCATCAGCGAGAAAGCATGAAGCATGTTTCGCAGCTTTAAATCCCCCAACGTGCTTTTCATATGATGGCTACTGCTTGCTTTTACCTTGGATTTGGTAAAGACAACACCCTTGGGTTAAAGAATGTATGAACGTGAAGTATCAGCAAATATACACACACACACTGTTCAATACGCTCTTGCTTGTAATGACAAGACTTGGAGCACATAGCATTTGTATGAACTAGGATATGCACAAATATATGTGAAATTGTAAAATTCAAATTTAAACTTACCCTGTGAAAAGGGTTCGATAAATATTCATGTACTTTACCATGGAGGGCAACCAAATAGAGCAGCCGACAGAAGGTTCCAAGCACAGATTCGGATTCACATTCAGATTCAGCATCATTTTATTCGACATAGAAGTGAATACATTGTACACATTTTGGTAATTGCGCAAAAACATATATGACAAAAACAAGATAGATAATAGTGAGAATGGAATTACCATACAAAAATTGTAGTCAGATGACCCTGCTAAGGATGATAAACATCCACTTCCGCAAGGGCCACCTAGGAAAATATGCCGTATATGTTACACCTAATTTCAACAGAGGTTCGGTCCGTTACAAAGAGAACCAAAGACAAAGAAACTCCAGCATTAACATACAAGATTTCAGAAATGATTATGAAGTGTTATTAGAGACGAAGCAATCAACAATGGAGCAAGTTTCAGAAAATTGGTTTATATAATATTTTTTAACATATCTAGCGAATCAAGAGAAGGGGTGTGCGTCAATTTTTCTTGTTATGTGTAACGGTGTTTCAGACAGTAATTTGGGGATAAAGTACCATATGCACTTTTCGGTGGATACATGTTGGGGGATGGTATAGTGATGGGTGTTTCGATATCTCGTGGAATATGGGTGAGTAACAGGTAAGGCCGAGAGCATGTTATTAACGTAGCCGGGTAATTCGTTTTTGATATATCTATAGTAAAATTTTAAAGCTTTAAGTTTAAACAAGGCAGGTACTTTTAAAACCTTTAACTCCTTAAATAAGGGCTCAGTATGTGCACAATAATGTGTAGAACATATTAAACGAATAGCTGATTTCTGAAGTTTAAATATGCGATCATAGGAATAACCCCAAGCCAGCATAGAGTAATTAATATGTGGTATAAACAGAGAATTGTAAATTAAAAGTAGTGTATTTCTAGGAAGCAGGTGATGTAGCCTTTTAAGTATTCCTATGATGCGAGCAGTTTTATTCACAACCTTATTTACATGGGGATTCCAATTTTATTTTTCGTTGATTATCGTCTCTAGCAAATCAAACTCACTTGTTCTCTCTAATTGTGTGTCTTTTATTTTCAGATTAATATTCATGTTTATCGTACGTTGAGGAAAATAGAAAAGCATATATTTCGTTTTTGGTATATTTAAAGAAAATTTGTTTGCAGCAAGCCAGTGATATACTTTATTCAGTTCGAAGTTTGTGTTGTTTGAGATATACCTGTTGTTTGACTGAGGTCCAAACTTAAAAGTACACAGTGAATTTGAAAGAGTAGTGTCATCAGCATAGAGTATTGACTCAAAGTTTTGGGTAGCTAGATACAGATCATTCACATAGATTATGAAAAGAAGTGGCCGAAGGATAGATCCTTGTGGGGCACCAGTTATGATACGTAATGGCTTGGAATGAACTTCAACTAGCTGAAGATATTGGGTTTCTATTGGTCAAGTAGCTTTTAAACCATTTTGGAAGTGTCTCAGAAACACCATAATATTTTAATTTGTATAAGAGAAGTTCGTGATCCAAAGTATCGAAAGCTTTAGATAGGTCTAGAAAGATTGTTAGGGGTATTGCTCCTTTATCGAGAATCTTATATATTCTATCAACAAATTCTAAAGTGGCTGTTTCAGTACTATGAAGCTGTTTGAAGCCATGTTTATTTCTGCAAAAAATATGGTGTGATGCAAAATGGTCATAGAGTTGACGATAGACCACTTTTCCAAAACTTTCGAAAGAGTTAGAAGTAGATATACAGGCTTATAGTTATTTAGAATCTTTTCGTCATCCTTCCTATATATTGGTATTACTTTAGCGTTTTTAAGTTCATCCAGAAATATTCCAGTGATAACAGATTGGTTAATTATATGAGCTAATGGAGTCGCCAGGGAAGACCTAATCTTCTTTTAAAGTTTCATCGACAGCTGATCATGCCGCGAGCTAGAGTAAGGCTTAAACATATTTAATATTGATTCAACCTCAGCTGCAGAAGTATTTATAAAAGTGAAAATATTTTCCCACCGATGATTAAGGTACGCGCTGAAGTGAGGTAAGTTTTGCTGGTCTATGTTGGCTGCCAGTTTTGAGGCAACGCCTCTAAAAATGCATTACATTTGTCTGCTACTTGACTTTTTTATTTGATTCCTTTCTGTCATCAATCAAAATCATTTTTCTCTTATTTATATTTAGAATCGTTTTTATAACATCCCATGTCTTTTTACTGTCGTTTTTGAAATTTTCAAATTTGGAGTGATAGTGATTCCGTTTATTTTGTTAAATTGACTTGTTTAGTATCTTATTGTAAATTTTTAAATTTTGCTTCAAGGTCAGAAATTGCTGAATGGCTACCCTAAAATTTGACCTCGCACAAAAGTATCATAAATTGACCCAATCCCGTTCATGCACTTAGAAAAGAATAGTCAATCTGAGTCCTTAGATTGGTTGTTGTATTGTTACATAACTAGCTCATGCATAGACGAGAAAAACAAACAAAAACCTTCCTCTATCCTCCATGAATGTACCCTAACATAGATGAAATAATGTGAAGGAATGTTTCAAGTGATGTCTTGGAGTAACTCTGCATGTGTGTTGTCTAATTATTCTTTTATTCTTATTTCTTTTTGCCCATGTAAGCAAGAGAGCAAACTATGGGCTTTATACCAAATCTTTTAAATGACAAAGACAGGAAACTTTCGGATTTAGAAGTGAATTCACATGTCTGATACCCTCTGCGGCTGGGACTCAAATTTAATTTTGCTGAAATTGAGAAGTACCATCAGCTATCAGGAAAGTATCACTGCAACAAAAGGTAATTTCCCATTTAGTTGAAGGTTTCCTCGAGGATGAGGGTTTAGAGTAGACAACTTTGGCAATTCAGTTGGAGGTAGCTAAATTAAAACTTCACAGTGGAAGAGGCAGTAATAGAATCAAGTAAGGAAGCTGATGAAAGTTAAGCGAGAGAAGCAAGAGAGGCTACAGAACATGAGTTAAAGCTAAGAGAGCTTGAACTTACCCATTCTAGACCAGATAATTCAGCACAGTCAGGACCTTTTCATGTAGCAAAAATGCAGGTTTAGTACCAAAATTTCAAAATATAAGAGGTGTCAAATTGTTTCTGTCTTTCGAGAAAATAGCTGATGCTTTAGAATGGCCTAGAAGGGTGTGGCTTCTTTTTTTTGCAAAGTGTGTTTATTGGAAAAGCACAAGAAGTTAATTCGTCCCTCTCCATAGAACAAAGTTCTGAGTATAATATGTTGAAAGATGCCGTTCTGAAAGCATACGAGTTAGAACCTGAGGCTTATAGGAGAAATTCAGGGACAATCAGAGCAACCAGATGAAACCTATGTGGAATTTGCCAGAAAGAAAGAGAACCTGTTGATAGATGGTGTGCCTCCAGGAAAATAGAAAATAGTTTTGACAAATTAAGGACACTCATTTTGGTAGAAGACTTTAAAGGTTGAATTGCAAAAGAAATTAAAAACAGGGCAGAGGTTATTTAGTAGACCATCATGCAAGTATTGCCTTAAAAGGGGTCACGTCAAATCTGAGTGTTTTCTGCTTAAGAGAAGGATCATTAACACTGTGAAAGTAGTTGGTTAAACCAGCACTAAAGGGCGCCTTACCTCTAAATATATCTGATGGGCATCCTGATAATCTCCATGCTATATTTGAAAACCCCCATGTTGGGGTAGCTGTGTCCATATTGGAAGGCGATGAGGGTTTCATGTCAGAAGGGTTATTGTCAGAGAAAGTAAATGATGTTGACCAGAAGGCAGTTGCTATCATAAGGAACACCTGCATTGCCCAGTCTTTATTGTAGGAACATGTACTTCCTTTGTAGGATGAAACTTATCAAAAAGCCAGTGTATTACTTCAGGGCGTTGAGAGAAATTACATAACAGCTTTGCTTAATAAAGTTCACCTGAAGTCTAATTTCAAAATTGGACCAGTGATTGTAAGTATTGTACCGAGTCCATTTGGTCGTTTAGTTTAAATACTAGCTTTAGATAATGTCCATCTAAGCAACTAAGCAAGAGAGCAAGCTATGGAACATTTTTTTCATGTGACAAGAACAAAGACAGGAAACTTTGGGATTTAGAAATGAATTCACATGGCTGACACCCCCTGCGGCTCAGAGTCAGCTCGACGCATTCTCCCAACCCATAGGTATTTTCTACTCCAAACAGAGGAGACCAAGCATGTCACAATTTGGAAAGTTGTTAAATAGAACTGCACTAATCCCATTGCACAAGAACTAATCCATAAACAACGAATTGCAATGCGCCGTTGTAGTTCATGCATTTAGTCTACAAATTAACATAACAAAAACCATTATCTTTGTCCCAGCATAGAAAAAACCATGAGCGTTCGAGCTTCCTTCTAATATCTCAAGCGTTTATAAAGCCATTATACACACAACGTCACTAGGATGCCTGAATTTAACTCTCTGTTAACTATAGAATATGATCTGTATATCTCTTTGTAACTAGTCATGATTACTTACATTATTTTGGGGAGTTCTGAAAGCCATTCCTTTTTCAAAGAGCTGTCCTTCCCGCCACTGTAAGTTAAGTTCAACATCATATGCTGTGACTCAAAACAACTTTGGTAGACCAAATGAAAATATTAGATTACAATGCCTAATTGATTACAACCTATTATGTGGCAGTTAATACTCTTGCAATTGGTCTCAAAATTATTGATAATGTAATTTTTACCATATTCGAGCATCCCTTAAACGCATGAAATACTCTTAGTTTATCTCCTTTAAAACAACATCATGTCTTTAACTACATGCCTAAAACACATCGAATTATATAATCATGTTGTTTAGATTCTTACTGATGGTCATTTTAGGCCTAGAGGGCTTTTCTGATGGATTGCTGTTGGTGTTGGTGTCGCTTTGTGGACTTGTATGGATGATGATCATTGTTGAGATGGTGGTTGCAAATAGTACCTTTTTAAATACTGAATTTTATTGACATTTTCAACAAGTTAAGAACCTCCACTTACAAATTCTCTGATGTGCTGCAAATTTTGGTCCCCTTTCATAAATTGTATGGTCCTGTATATGCATGAATGATGCAACTGTTCAAGCCAATTTACTGAAATAGGCCTATAATTTCAAACAAAACTTTTTGCATTCTGTCATGTGAAAATTAGATAAAGTTTTTTTTCCTCCTATGGACCTTTGCACTTACGTTTTGGTCTCTTTTGGGTAAATACGAACTATAAATTTTTATGTTTCAGCTATACATACCAAGGAACATTGCCTTTGGTCGGAATTGACTTGGATTTGTTTCGTTAGGACTACGGTTTGGATATGGTAATGACACTGTCTAATTTGGTTTGAATCTGAGTCATTACTATCTTAGGTAAGCAATCTTCATTCAGTCTTGTTTTCTGTTATTTATAACCAATATCGGCATAGTTTCATTTACAATGGGAATATCATGAATTGTTACATCATGCCTGCTCGCGACCTGTAAAATCCGCTTAGGTATCTCAATCGGTGGTCTTTGGTGATTAGAGTTAAATATTTTATCGAAGCAATTAGACAACATATTATTTTTTGCATTTATAGCTAACTTAGATTAAGTTCAGTTAATGATTACCGACATTCATGAATTTGAAACCAAGTACGACAGCAAAGTTAATTTCAGCAAAAGTCAGACATTCACAAAATTACCAAAACATCAACATGCATCTCCCAATAGCTATGAGAAAATAAATTGCACTCTTGACTCGAGACAGGTAGATACCCATAAAAGGCAACTTGTGATTTTCAACTGGTCCTGTCAACCTTTGAAATATACTTCAACAACTGGAGTCTTTACTATTTTTTTTAAACCAAAAAGGGCTTGCCACTGAAACCCCGAACTTTATTACTAGCACCATGATATAAAGAGATATGTCAGGCCTGCCACTTTTTGGTTAATATATATGAGACCAAGTTCTTTCATACAGGAGATTGTATTGTATGTGCTATTACTAATCATTCTTGTTGCCTTCATTTGCTGTTTAACAAGTCTTCCAGAGAAGTTAACGTCCAAACAATTATTGAAAAGTTCAAATAAGATAAGAATAAGGTATGGTAGATGAAGAAGGAAAAACTTTCAGGTAGTTTGCTTTTTAAATTTGGAAAATTTATTTAAGTGCAAAATTACACACTTATCCCAGATAATTCTCTTGTCTGTTAAAACAACTAATATTTGAAACTCTCAACACGTTTAACTGGCTCAGTGTTATTCGTAGTAATAAATATTATTTGGTATTCAAACATGATAGTGGCGATAATGGCCTGATTTTATTGTTCATGCCAGGACTAATATATTTGGATAAGCTGCCTTGTGATGTTAACAGTCTTAATTACATGTATACATGCTTGCTCCCAATGACCCAATTTTCACTTGAAAAATACAACGTCCTGGCTTCAATACAAACCCCCAGACTGCTCATTCATAGTATGAGAAACTATTAAATAGGCACTCACCTCAGTGTGTTTAAGATATAATGAAAAGATCATGTCTAACTTTTACTTTGTAAATTCATGCTTTTAAACGAGGATAGACCCATTTTGACCAGCATAGGTCTAAATCCTTGCTTCTAGAAGCCACAGTCAGCATCGGGGAAATGGCGCACATGCCGTTTGCCGTGAATCATCTGTTCCAGGCAAACGTTAGGGTGCAAAGGGATACGGGAAATCTGACTAGTTGCTTCCATTTAGAAATGTGTCTACACAAGTGGCTGGTATATTTCTTCATTGTATTTTACGGTTATAATGAAAGGCATAAAAATACACTGTATAAGAGTGTCATTTTGTTTATGTTCGAAACAATTACGTCACATATACCATGCTGCTCGAAGGTGGACTGTGGTTTCTGCTGTAGACATACTCACATGGTGATTTTGTTTGAATTTTTATTGATCTAACTTGCCATGTTATAATCAGAATAAACCACGACGGGCAGAGTTATCAGAAATTTCATGACCCTGGTCCACCAGGCCCAAGACCAGGCCATAAACTTTCTTATAATTCTGCTTAATTGTGGTGTTCTTCTCTAATTTGGCAATGAAATAGATTTTAGGTTTTGTGAGGAAGATAATAAATTAAGTCATATTTACATGCAGAGATAATTTATTCAAAGCAAGCCAGTCATTAACTTTTGTTCACTCTTTGCTTTGTTTATTTGGTCACACAATGAAGCTTAACTAGAATTACACAGTGTGCTTAATATGTTTGTCATCAGCACACATAGCTGAAGTAAAATTGCTGGCCATGGATAGGTAGTTAATGTGGACAACGAAAAAAAGAGGGTCCAAAATGGACTCAAGTACTTTTCTGAGGGGATGATTTAATGTTTTTCTGAGATCATCAAATTATGTATGTACTATATCAATTAGTTCCAATCAGCAGTTTCTATAGTACACTGATGGTTGTAAGATAAGTCGTTGTCTGTGAAATATTGGGACAAGTGTATAAACAATTCTTTCCAAATATTTTAGAGATAGACCATTGGATATATATGGGTCTATAATTGCTAAAGTCATGTGATGGTGTGGTTGTTTGTTTGATATGAAAAGGTCACTGAATTCACTGAGTGTGTCCAGGTCACTGAGTTGGCCTGCTTTGTCATTAAACTTTGATCAGTGAACAATGGAGTAGTCTGAAGTGGTGAGCTACATACATGCACAGTTGTAAAACAAGGAAGTTATGATGTGGTCTAGAAAGATTAGAGAAAAGTATGATGTATAATTTATTAGAAAACTGTAGAATACTGGTGAGAGTTCTCAGCATGGATATATAAAGTAGCTCCCTTCATGATTCAGAGAGGATAATTCCGAGATCTGACAGAAGCTGTGTGTCTTCAAGCCAATGGAACTGTGGGCCATTGCTATTGCCAAGAAAATACTCATTTATACATTTTACCTGTGAAGTGTGGACAGTGCCTTTGAGTGGACTGGCACATTTAGTGTTTACATCTATTACATTGGAACCAAACTGTGCCTCTGTGGGATTTGGGCCAGCACTGTTTTCTGTGTACCACATTGGAAGAAAACCTTGCCTCTGTGGGATGTGGACCAGACTATTTGGCACCTACCATAGGACTGGGAACTGTGGGACAGTATCAGTATAGCTAAGTGTATAATTTCATTCACCTACTTTGCACTGACTTTCGATTATATATATATTGTTATTGTTAAAGATGCCTCATTGTTGTCATTCTTTACAGAGAGGATACGGGTCATGTTTTTCTGTAGGATTTGTTGAGTTCCGCTTCAATCTAGAATTTTCCCAAGATAGGCATTGTAACATTATTGTGTTTAAAAATTTGTATTATTTTGGCACATTTCATTTTGGTTGGTTGAATGATGTTCTTAGTGAACGGTTATAATGGCACCGAGGGGTTTCAGGCAGAAGATCTGGAGCCAGCACCTTCGGTTAACCTCTAATCACGTTTTAATACTTTTGGATAGTTCGATATTTGAGCTACATGCTCCCAAAAACTCAGATGTCTTAACATGAAATTTATATGAGAAAAATTATGCTCAAAATGTATGTTTACACTAAAAAGTTTCAGCCAGCAAAGTGGAACACATGGGGTTTCTTTGCGTGGCCATGATAATGCACCATGTCGTTGTTTGCACACTCATTAGTCCATGGCCCCTCGAAACCAATTGAACCACTGGCAAGAGTTACTCATAGGGAACAGGAAACCATTAACGATGAAGTCACGAATTGGCCAGTTGAGACTTATCACAACCATCATTCTGACCACTTTGAAATTCTCTATTGATGTAAAAACAAATTAGCACAATCCACTTACTGGGACCAAAATATTGAAAGCCGTATGTGAACCCACACCCAAACAAGCCAAATGTGATCTTCCAAAATTTAAAAAAAAAACGTGTTTTAAGCCACAAAATATACTTTTTGAATGCCTACATCACAGAGGTAAAGCTACAAGTCTATTTCACACAATAGTAAAAAGACAGGGCAGAAGAAATGTGTATGTGTCATATTACAGCCATAAAATGTACAAGAATTGGCAACATTTTTTCTTTCAACTCGATTTTCCTGAAACTGTTTTTTGGGGGGAGGGGGGGGGGCTCAACGTCTGCAATTTGTATCTTGCCTCACAAACATACGAATTGCCCTATCACATTAAAATGAACTTACATCAAAAGAAAAATACCACACCTAGGAGTGCTTTTGAGGAATATTTTGTCTGACAACCCCTTCTGTGACTTTTGGAGCAATTCATAGAAAGAAAACGAACAACTTGTCAGGACAAACTTGAAAATTCTAAAACTTTTTTTATCTATGCTATTTCAGGACTCACCATTGCATTCGATCCTCGACTTGGCTATATATTTTCAATTTCTTCTGATTTCAACTTTAAAAAATGCAACTTTTGCGAGAAAAATGTGAAAATTCTACGAAGTCAGAAAGAATGCTATAAAATGTCAACTATGGATACAAATCTGTGAATATGTAGTAATCAGAAAATATATAGGTTTAATGCACTTGTGAAAAAATTAAATGGGTAGTATCGCTCTAAAGTTGCCAGTCTCTATGTGCACTAGCTTCAGATCTTCTAGCTTAATTATGGCTTCCGAATTATTGCTCCTTAATTATCGATACATTATCTACTCCAGCACTTTTAGGTGATTTGTTGTATGCTTCCTTTTTTATTTGTTCATTGTCCACATAAGTGAATTCGCATTAATATTTTCTATATAAGATTGAAAGGATTTTACGCTTGAGTGTCTACTTTTCTTGCTGACATTGGATCGTATGCTATGTCCAGTGTGTTTGTTATGTGCATTGGTACCAAGTACTTGGGAATTCTGCGTAGGTGTACGTTGGATTTATTCAAGACATCTTTAACAGTTTTTCGCCTTTTATTTACCGTGTTAGTAGGCAGATTTTGCCTGTCTTATCATAGTGTGGACTTCGCTCTGGCACTCTTGAAAGCTTTTTAAGAGGTCATAGTTCCACTCATTTTCAGGATTAACAGAGTGAACTTTTCACATAAGATACCCTATGTTTTATTTTATTTTCAATATATTGGGTGATCAATATGGTCTTTTTTATATTTTTTTTTTCGTTTCGAATGGAAAGTGTTTTTCAATCATGTAATCCAGTTTACTGAAACTCCTGATCACAGATAATAGGCATTTATATTGCTATAAAAACTCATTTCTTGTCCGTATTGTTTAATTCATCAAGAGATTCAAGAGTAACATTTCAAGTAAATGTTGTAAATTGTATCTAAATTACATTCCTACTGTCTGCATTTATACCAAAGTAAACGACTGAGAGTGTGGCCATATGGTCTGATAACTTGCGGACTAAGATTTCAGTTTCTTCCAGATTAAACAACTTTGAGTTTTTATTGAAAAATTTATCAATCAGAGATCCATCTGATGCTGAAACAAATTATTGATACAACTGCCTCGAATTCTTAGACGAAAGGTTAGGCTCCAGCGATACATCAGCATCAAACAAAATTTGTTGAATCCATTTTTTGCAGTCACAGGTTGAAAATAGCCCTTCTTGCAAACCCTGTTCAAATGAATCCTCGTATTGTTTGACATTTCTTCGTGTCAGTCTCTATAACAAAGAATATGTGTGCTGCATGAAATAGCCTGCCCCATCGATACTCTTTGCATATACATGAAGTCAGTCCAAGAGCAACAGTCTTACAAAGTACTGATGTCAATGTTGTTTAATGAGACATGCCTTATCGCACATATTTTTATCTTATCTTTTTATCAGACTAAAATTACCCTTAATTGACATCCGTTATTCAATCATAATTTGAACTAAAACATCCATCTATATTCATATGTGTGTGTGTGTGTGTGTGTGTGTGTGTGTGTGTCTGTGAGTTTATTTCGAAATAATTTATGCATATTAATATGGTTTGTGCAGGAATATTTCGAAAATGTGACAGAAGTGATTTACTTCCTACACATTACGGCCTGCAATGTATGCAGCTATTGATATAGTTCCGATAATACTTTTCTTTTGTGTTCGATTATGGAGGTCATATTTCGCTGTTAATATATCCTCCTTAGTGTTTTGTGTCAAAAGACATATGAAAAAAGAATATAGGCTGCTAGGAGAACGTGTGTCATTGAATGCTACTCTGGAGAGGCCCTTTGGAAAGATAATAGTACTGCGGCCTTCTGAGTATGCTAATGATAACTTTTACGGAACACACATGTGGGAAGTCAATGTGAAGAATGCTAGTGCGCTTTATCTCCTTTGGAAAAACTTTGCATCTGGATACATTGAGGGACAAGTTTGTGTTAAAGATATTGGATTTGCTGTCAGTCCGGTACTTTTACGAGAATCACCCAATTTAGGAACTTGGAGTTTGAATTCCTTAACATCTCATGTTTCAATTGCGTTTTCAGTTGTAGTTTTTGGAGAAATATTCTTTCAATACCCAAAATTGCAAATGTTTTCATTGTCATACCAGCTCTTTGATAAACCATGGAAAAAATGCAACAAAGTATTTCCGATTTTAAGTATTGACAGCGTTTGTGCACGTGTTATCATTAGTGGCACACATACATCCAGCATTGCTCTTTTCGTGCGGGCTATGAGA
This sequence comes from Hermodice carunculata, assembly GCA_964020975.1. Taxonomy (NCBI): domain Eukaryota; kingdom Metazoa; phylum Annelida; class Polychaeta; order Eunicida; family Amphinomidae; genus Hermodice; species Hermodice carunculata. The sequence continues at coordinate 538,612 of CAXHWN010000400.1, forward strand.
AATGTGTTGATTTTGCTACGCCAACTTTTTTGCTTTTATCATACATCAATAGTAGATATTGGCAAGAATTTTTGCTATGAGTGTGCTGGTATTCCTTTGGGAATATTTAATAAATTTAAACTCACATATTCGAAGTCTACGTCAATATATATTATGTCAAATATTCATGCAGGTTTAGTAATAACTTTTGACGCTAAAATAAACTTGGAATGCCCAGGTTTGACACTGTATCGGGACTGTATTTTTGAGATATATGCTATAGATATGGATACTGATGCAATTGACTATTATGGATGTGTTTATGGTGTGCATATCAAAGTGAACGTAATCATTCCGGCGTCTAAATGTCTGGTTTGGGTATACAGCCAACTTGACATGTCGCTACATGGATTGCTGTATTACAAATTTACCAGTCATGCCACAACTATCAATGAAAATGTATTTGACATTCGGAGACCTAAACATGTGTTTCTGTTTCCCAAATATTCTCCGAGCATTTACCAAAAGAAACTTAGATCGCAATATCAGTTCCAATGGACTTGGATAATGAAGCCTAGTTTACAGCATTATGTATTGATTAGCTGTACATATTTCAATTCTTATACGGTAGGTTTACAATTTAGTGGTGCTTTTTCATTGCCCTTTTTCAAAGTTCAAGCGAAGGTAGTAAATTATATACGAACACACTTTGGTGTAAAAGTGCACTTGGTAATAGGCTTGTATGCCAGAGTTGATTTTCATTGTAATAGATGTTTTGGAAGAGGAAATATCGACATATTCATAGCATCATATGAAAATATCAGTTACTACAATGACAAGTATGTGCCTGTTAATGGCAGCGTTGATCTCATATTAACACCATATTACAACATAAATCTCCCGAGTGAACTAATATTATATCACGTTTTATGTTATTCTGCACAAAGATATTTCTTGAAGTTAGACATATTGTGGTATAATTGCTCTTACAGTGTCCCAAAAATATATGATCTATATCATAATGACAATTGTGAGCACATAGGGTTTATGGTGTACGATAAAAGTGACCTGGCGACAGGCGTCCACCTTGGACCTTTTGACTCCAAACACAGACACATGCTACAAGTTGATAAAATATATTCTTTCTTTCTTTCAGCGCAAGCACACATCATTTTCTATTTTCTGCTTAATTCAAACATAAGATGGACTGTAAAATTCCGAGTCACCAGTTCAAAATGCGAGGGGATACTGCAAGTCTGCAGCGTACCAAGAAGTTACCGTTATGCTCGGGTTTTGCTGACGAAGACAGAATATGCAGATCCTACAGTCTATATAAAACGCCTAACAGACGGTTGTTTTGTTCTCCAGGACTTTCCTGAAAGCATGGGTGGAACAAATAGAATATATGATTCGTGCAGTATTTATATTTTGCATTCACTGGAGACAAACAAAATAAGGATTGAAGCTATAAGTAATAAATTAAGTTGCAATTGTGATAAATTATATGCTACATGCTGGAAAAGTAAATTTGATTGTCTTGTTGTGGGAAATTTAACACAGACACGTAAAAGTATGGACATTTATTTTTTTAATTCTTGTTACAAGTCCTTTATAACATTTTATATTTATTCCTTTAAAGCTCTATGCCGCCATTTAAAGATCTCCAGTGTTCATCCAAGTACTCACTTATTACTACCCATGCGGACCTATTTTTGCCTTTTGGTGAAAATGAGGGACCATTTAAGAATGGATTTTGTGTCTGGATCTATATTTAGGCTTTTCGATTATGCTACAATGTACATGGGTAGTCATATAACTATAACACAAAGATGTATACAGAGTTACATTTTAAAAATATGGGCCCACAATGAGAGGGGATATTTTGTGGACCATCTTTGGCCGACACGCAATATAACACAATTGAGTCATGCTTGGAAAATAAAACGCCCAATTTTTAAGTATACCTGTGATGTACTGTGCACAAATAGCATATTCAAGATATGTACTCTTAATGTCACTAGACAAGCAGATCCTATTTATCCCTTAACAAGCCATTCATGTCCTATTTACATCAATATCTCATCTCGCCTGTCTCCAATTGTTGTGGCACCATGGGAATCTGGCATTCAGTCGACATTCTATAATTTTCTTTGGGTGTCTGGTTATAAGCCATTATGGACATCGACTCATTTTTACTTCAGTTGGAACACTGCTCAAATCACCTGTATAACGAAAAATAAAAATGCTGATTTGTTTCACATCATGCATTACAGAGAACTCGAAATGATAAAGTATAGGCTCTACTCTCGTTACTTTGACATTTTTTTGTTCAGCTCTGTCGTATATATTGGCTTAATGATTGATCTTGTAAGTGCAATTAGTCTTGATTGGTGCCTAAACTTGTAATATTTGAAAATTGACATCATGCACAATCAAAGACTTTGTAGCCCTCACTTAATGAAATGACAATTTCAGAGGATAACTCTATCTGTCCATGCAAGATAAAACTATAAAAAATAACCTATTTAAAAGGATCACCTATTGCACACACTCCAGTTTCTTTACTTTTGTCCAGTTCGAATACATGTTTATGGGACTATTGATTTGCAATTGTGGAATCCATGATTCAAAAATATATTATGTCTTTGGTCATCCAGGTACTAACAGGTTTTGACCCATTCAAGACACGAAAAGAGCTATTCTAAATTCTCCATCAACTGTAGATATGTGTGACATAGCGGTTTCACAAAATGTGCATGTAATCCGATTTACTGTGTAAGACTCAATGACTCAGATGCTGCTAACAAAATTCTCAATCCTATATGGAAAAGTGTAATAAGACGTGTATTTAATCTGATTATCTGCACAGGGCTGAAAGCCTGAAACAATGATCAAGCATCTTTTCCTAGTGGAAACCGTCCTTGCAACTGTCCTTTTAATTTGAATGTTGCAAAAACATAGCTTGCCTCGTACAAAGTAAATAAGCTAGCTTCTCTGCAGCAAAACGTTTTGAAAACAGTGAACTCTATGAATGGGGGTATTCCGTTTCTGAATTGTTTGATTAAAACTTCATTGGCTGTGTAGTCCTGTGGGCCGTGCTTTCCAATTCAAAGTTATAATGGAGCTAGAGTGCTGTTGCGATGTTCCAGCTTCATAAATGTCACAAAACTATATAAGCCTACTTTCTTCTTTTGCTGTCAGCTTAGCAGACTGACACGGCAGGAACACCACAGGTGACAAGTCACAGGCATACCATGACTCTTTAATTTTTGGCACAAGTGATACATTTAGGGCTTTAAGGGGATAGACCTCTATATTTTAAAATAACTAAGGTTTGCAGTTAACGAAGAATACTTCATAGGTAAGGATGACTGGTTTAACACCATAAGCTGCTTATTATGGGTAGCTGCCTGTCTCAAGTCAAGTGTGAAATTTGTTTCCTCACATTGATATTGGAAGCTGAAAGTTAATGTTTTGGAAATTGTTGTATCACTGTCTCTGTATTTAACTTTGCTGTCACTGTTGGGTTAGAATGTATGTATGTGGGTAATGTTTTTTTATGAACTATCTATCATGAAAATACCACTTCCGTGTTTCAAATGATATCCACCTTATCTCGAAAAGATAAACATGTAGATTCACTCGTACGATATGCAGTATTATACTCATTGCAGAATTCGTCATTAATGTGGGTCTCTGGTCAACCTGTCACCTACACGGACTGGTATACCCCAACTGCAAAAGCAAAACGCTTAATTGATGTGCAAATATACACCCGTAATGGTGTTTACAGCAGATTCAATTCCTTGATACTAAGAAAAGCTTTAATTACACGTCAACCATCAGCTGACCTCAGACCAGGATGTGGAGGGATGCTCCTCCTTTCTCTCTCAACATCATCAAACTGGGTGATTTTGCCGTGTAATGAAGTATTTGCCTCATCTTCCTTTATTTGTAGACATCGAGAGAAGTTCCTCTGGCTACGCCAATATCACCAATCATACAAAATAATGCCCACAAAGCACTGTATTAGATTTTGGTTTGTGTTAACAAATACTTGCTTCCTGCTACATTTAGTCAAAAACTTTACCTTAACATTTCAATCTGCTAATAAATTGTGTTTTTCGTTTGGGGGAAAACCGTTAATATTTGAGAAACATTACAAGGAAAGTCTGATTAACCACATAAATGTTTGGAGAATGTGGAGCCCAAAAATGTTTATATGGATTTACCTATTTCAAGCGACTAACACTTCTTTGCCTTGTCATTTATACCCCATGATTACTAATACATACGAGAAAGTTAATGATGTGAACATTACATGTCCAAAATTTTGGCAAAGTAGTAGAACAATTGGTGTATTGTGTGAGCGGTCAAAAGAAAAGCCGCATTTAGTTTGTGGATTTGCACAATACCAATGTGGCAACAACAGGTGCATATTAGAACAGTATCTATGTGATGGTGAATGTCACTGTCAAAGTTGTTCAGATGAAAATACCTGTAAGCCCATATGTCATTTGCGCTCTGGCGTTTATATTGAAAACAATTTATGCGCAAAGGTATGTATTTTAGGAGAATGTACATGTGGTCCACTATACTTCCAGTGCATTGAAGGGGGTTGTATATCGGCTTCAAAAGTCTGTGATGGAGACAACGACTGCCCAACCCATATTGACGAGAATACATGTCCAACCTTTACAAATGAAAATGCACTGTGGCCTTCGGTATATTATTATAATCTCACAAATCTATTGTCTCGTTACCTCATGTTTCCTGATCAGTATATTAATGCCACCAATACATCATTTTGTGATACTTCAAACTTTCTTCCGTGCCGTAATGTGCAGCGATCATGCTACCACAGATCCTATAGTTGTCTTTTTGATTTGGACAGCCGAAACCAGCTCAAATATTGCAACAATGGGGAACACTTAAGGAACTGCAAAATCATCGAGTGCCCCCTCATGTATAAATGTCCACAAGCCTACTGTATACCTTTAAGTAGACTCTGCGATGGACACCAGGATTGTTCTGCTGGATGGGATGAAAGAACATCATGTTTCAATCATACATGTCCCTTCCACTTCAAATGTAGGGAAAGTGAACGATGCATTCCTTATGCGGAAATTTGTGACGGTGATATCCATTGTAGCCTCTCAAGGGATGATGAAACGTTTTGTTTTACATACATCTGCCCAGGTCACTGTCTTTGTCGAGGCTATGCTGTGCACTGTTTCCGTCAGCAGCATTTTCCTTGGTCCATTCGTCACCTTAAGGTCCTCATTCTTAAAAATAACATGCTGCATACAATTCCAATTGTGACAACTTCCAGCATGTTGGTAAAGTTAGACCTGTCTGGCAACCATATATCAGAGATAATGAGAGCTAATTTTGCTACGTGCATATACTTAATGGAATTGGATCTCAGTCTAAACAGGCTAAAAGTCTTGCCAACACTTATATTTTCTGAATTGAAATACTTACAGCATTTTGTTATCCGCGGGAATCCTATCTGTGCAATATATGACTTGGTATTAAAAAGGAGCCATTTGCTCCATAGTCTTGACGTGTCTGCTTTATCACTTTCACACATATCTATCCATGCAATGAAGGGCCTCTTGATAACAAAGTTGAATTTATCTTATAATAAAATAGAACATATTGCTCGTCCTTTCTTTTCAAGTCTACCTTATTTAAAACTGCTGGATTTAAGACAAAATTCATTAAAATGTCAAGGGGTCGAGTTTTTGAGTGATTTGCCAGTGCTTTCCACATTCTATAGTGATTATGAAGGTTTCTGTTGCCACTCTTGTGCGCACATACATTGTGAGCATGGGAAGGAGCAATATTCCTTATGTCATGGAATACTACCAAGCCGTGATATACAGTGCGCTGTATATCTAATAATTATGACCATTATACTAGGAAATGTAGCTGTATTGTTAAAATTATTGGAAAAATCAACCTATCTGAGTTCAGAATCCATTTTGAAATTCTTTCTGACAATTTCGGACATAAGTATGGGAATATATTTCATGATTATTTTGATTGCTGATACAAATTTTCGAACAAATTATGCAAATTTTATTGAACAGTGGGTGGGTAGTCATTGGTGCAAATTGGCAGCTGTGATTTCCTCCACATCTGCTTTTATGTCCAGTTTTGTCACATCTCTCATGTCTTTCAACAGAATGATCCACATAAACTATATTATGAAACGGAATATATTGACGTATCAGCATATGACCTTGTTATCATTTTCTTTTCTAATATTCTTTATTTCAGCTGCTATTCTTTCGCTGCCAGGAATCTTTCACAGAAAAAATAACAGTCAGCTAACAAATGGGATGTGTCTCTTATTAGACATACAGTCCAAACTTTCCCATTGGCCTGCCATACAACTCATGTTTTTTACTTTTAATATTATATGCTCTTTGGTGAATTTAACCTGTTACTGTTTTATTATACGAACGGTAGACCATAGTCGTCTGTCATCTGGTCGTTCATCCAAATCTAAAAAGTTACCAATATGGGTAGCACTTCTCTTGGCAGCAAACATTGGCTCAGTTCTACCTCCACTGATAGTAATGATTCTTCCGATACACAGCGTCCACCTGGACTATAGAACTATAGTGTTTATGGTGGCTTGTGGGCTATCTGTACATTGCGTGGTAAATCCTTGGCTTCACACAATTGGTACTTCAAATACTCAATTTGCATTTTCCACACAAACTTTGATTACAAAATTGTTAATGTTTAAGTGTTCCGATATGGCAAAGAACCTATAACCCTTTCCCCCTTAAACCACCCGAAGGCTTGTAGCTGATGTAACATTGTCTCCTAAGACCAGACATATTGCCTTTTTTAATTTAATTTTTTCTCTAATTGAGTAGACGTTACAGACAGAACGTTTGACCGCACACCATCCTAGCTTATGGATCTGCGCGGAACCGACCGTGTGCAAATTTGAATCAGAAAACTCCTGTTTGATTAAAATTGGCAATACACATAATGTTTTGCGATAATGCACTAAAACGAACTGGAAAATTGGGTCCTTAAGCAGACGCACGGGGCGAAAATCCTCTTTCTCAAACGCATATTAAAGTTCAAGGTTTTTCGCACTACCTCGTACAATGTGAGTTAGCCAATAATAAAAGCGAAAAAAAAAAGCTTTCTGTACAATGTTTCGTTATTTAATTCTGGGTTACACATCAACATGACGACTACTTGATTGTCAAAATTTTTAAAGTTTTTGTGGGCTACTTTTGCCCTTTCATAAAAAAAAAACAGAAACCAGAAATGGGATTCGTGCAAAAAAACAAAAACTTTGAACATCAAAATATGCCGGATCCATATCTTTTTTCAAACTGAGTCTACAATTTTCAACAAAAGTTCAAAGCACTTTAAATCCTCCGTAAATCATATATTCATGTTTTAAATATGGCAGCACACTTAGCATCAAACTGTAAGTGAATCCCATTTTGATGTTTAGAACATAGAAGCATGCAAAGTATGAAATGTTAAATACATATGGTCCTCGTGTTTTTCATATGAGAGGCCGAAACCGTAAGTAAATAGACCTGTTCATACCGAGTTGTACCGAACTTTTCCGGACCGTAATTTATTATGCATTCAATTGTTGGCATGATTGTCCAATCAGTAAGTAGCCGAGTCGGGCCCACGCCGTCATATGTTTACAACGGATGCCATGCCCATGGCTGACGCTAGTGATTACAGGATGGATTGTCTTGAACAGTGCAAATCTTTTACCTAAAATGTCACATCAGTGGTGAAACGTACACTTGTAGTTTGCTGATGGTTTGAGTTTTCGTTAAATCCAAGCACATCCTGTGTTTTATTATCTGAGCCTTCCACGTGTAATCCGGCCAGCGTGGTCGAGCACAGAATGTAAACAAAGCAGGGTGCGCTGCCCCGAAGTGAGCCGAATAAACCCGAGTCCTATGAACTGGACTATTTCGTGCTTTCAACGTGGGCTCACACTTTGTCAAATCCCAGTTAAACCCTGCTTCGTGTTTAAAACTAGGGAGCATACATTGTCTCAAATACCAGACAAGTTCCTTTCATATGTTTTACACATGTCAATTTCCCAGTAAACCATCCAATTTCACGTTTAAATGTTTGGTCACACATTGTGCTATATCCAAGTAGATCCCGGCTTTGTGCATTATAGGCAAGAGCATACATAAAAATTGCGACAGATTAAAGCAATGCACATAAATCTTTGTGGGACTGTTTGTGCACTTGTCACCGCGAGGGTCTGTACAGAACAGTGCTGCTGAAAAAATACTATACCATGCTTCAGCCAGTCGGGATTATTTTTTCCGTGCCCATGTGACCATGACCTGTTTGAGAGGAACATTATCTACTTAAACGAGAAAATAATGGTGCAGAATCGATGTTTCTGTCATTTCATTTGCCATTTGGTTGTTTAAAAGCTCATGCGCGAACCAATTTACCCTAGTTCTCAAAAGTAAAAAACAGCTTAACTGTCGCCCAAATATCCACATCAGGACTCCTTTGAAAACCAACTTTTCAAAAAGAAATAGCAAAATGCAATAACATACACCATTTGGGCACAGAGGGGTTTTGTGGTCTGCTAGCAGCGTTTTCGCCACCTACTTTTCAATGACCCCTGAAAAATGTCAGGCTGCCTCAACCGGAATGAAGTAGCAAAACGTGAAAACCGTCTTCATCATGAGTACGTATTATATATTAGTGCGCGTGGACATGGTTCTACCTCGGCTTCATTGCATGGGGGGGGGGGGTGCGACTACATTTCGTCTGTCGCTTTTCATGCCGCTGGGCACAGGAGAAATGTAGAATCGACCTTTGGGTGCCAGACTCAGAAGGCCTTATATTGCTGCTCATTAGATAAGTATTAAATAGATGAGGTACAAATATGTTCAAGAATCCTAGACATATTCCCAAAGGATGCAAGCAAATATCAGCGGTCACTGGTAAAAGATAAATCGGTAATCACGGCTAAAACTGGCAGCAATGGGCAAGTACGTGCGAAAATGCGCAATATTCACTGCAGTTGTTCACCAACATATCACCACGGTTGGCCCCCTCACCCAAAGCTCAGTACTCTTTGCATAAAACATTACCCCAGTGTGAGATACCACTGTCCTGTGTGCGTGGGTGCATTGGTTTTGTGTGTGCACTGTCCATTCAGCACTCTTTGTGTAAAAGTTTACAAATATTGTGTTCAGCATATTGGAGCTTTGGCTTTTTGTTGAATGAGCCGTCATTTGTTTCCGCACATTGCTTTTGCGATTTGAAGTTTGCTTCATTGTTAACTATCAAAAGAAGGGATGAAACGTCAAAAAGAGAAAACTAGAGAAACTATAATTCTTATATGTACATGTATGCATACAACTGTGGTCAGTATAATCTCCGGCAAATGCATCAGTCTTTTTCAACCGAAATATTTATGGCAAAGCAAAAGACTGTAGGTGGCGCTTCACATCACGTTCTAGACTGTGCTTCGGCTGTGACAGAATTCTCATCAAACACTATTTTCCGAAGTGTTCTTGGATATACATATTCTATGATGGATTTATGATGTGTTGAGGAATTTACAAGTTAGTTTCTGGATTGACGAGCCGGTGGGTTGAATCCTTTTTTACGACCATTTCTACCTGATCTTCCTTGTTTGAAAATCCCGCCATTGTACACTGCAAACAATGCCGAAAGGAACGGAGCGTGGCCAAGGTGAACCCAATGCAAACAGCAGGGGTAATATTCCTAATCCTAGCTCAGGTATGGTTACTCCAAAGCCCGATGATACTGCCTCTGGTATTAAACGTCCTTGGGAGTGTGTTGATGAATCTCCAACTGGTCTTTCCCCTCCAAACTCTAAGCCACATTGTGAGGTAGAATCTGATACAACGGGAGCTGGTAAACGTGGCTGTATGGATGATGATGAAAGTGACTTTTTTACAAAGTTAACAAGTCCCAGAATTGAAGTATGGCTTACAAAACTTATTGGTGAAGCTGTAAAAGCTGAGATTAGTGTTCAAAATAAAAAAATTGAGGCTCTTGAGAGTCGAGTTACCCAGCTAGAGACTGAGTTGTCTGATACCAAAACCAGGCTGAAATCAGCAGAAGAGATACAAGAAACAGTATATGCTAACAAGAAAAAAATATCTGAATTAGAGAATGATCTTGACGAACTGCAGCAATATGGTCGTCGAAATGCAGTGCGTATATGGTCCAAAGACGCGGAAACTGAAGGAGAAAGCACGGATGAGATTGTCCTAGGACATATCAAAAGTCTTGGTGTCAAAATTGACCGTTTTGAGATTGGTCGTACCCATAGAGTGGGTAAAAAGAGAGAAGGCAAACCCCGTGCGATTATTGTAAAGTTTATATCTTACCGTGCCAGGGAGAGGGTGTACCTTAATAGAAAGAAAAACAAAAACATTTTTATTTCGGAGGATCTAACAAGAAAGAGAGCCCATATTATGTATATTGCCCGTGGACTCAAACGCGACAGACGTATTCATTCTTGCTGGAGCAAAGATCGTCGTCTCTACATACGCGAAAACAATCCGTGGAGCCAGGACAGACAGAATAGCCCTCCAGGTCCAATCGTGCAAATACACAATAAGGGGGACCTTGATCGCTTCTTTGACCCCTGAATCGTGTGAATAATGAAATGACTTGTCAGTCAACATTCAACAAAGAGTATCAGTTTCCTGCCATGATCTTGCTTCATTATTCTCAATTGCAATTTTGTTGCGCGGCTGGTCCTAATTATGCTACACGTCATTTTTGGGGGCGAAGTTTTGTTGCATTTCAATCTACAGCGTGCATGTGCAGAGTGTACATATTTCAAATGTTGATTACATAACCTGGAAAAATTACCTGAACTGGACAGAAACTTACCATGTCATAGGTTTGTAATGAAGACAAACACAAAACTTTTCTCTCTATTCTGACAAACCTGCCAGTTTGACTTAATCTGTAAGTTTGTATTTAGCGCGGTGTTGTTTCGCGCATGCATTGCTACACACATGTTTGTATGCAATTTGTTCCACATTCTTGTTTCTGACCCTGAGCTTCCCCTTTGTTAAATATATTATTTTTTTTTCCAGCTCGGGTCAAACTGATTGCATTTGATGGTACGATACAAGTGTGTCTGGCGTTATTCACTTTGCATTTTACCTAGTGCAGTACTACAATTTGAATATTCACTGTTATTACTAGCCCCAGAGAATTTGTGAGGCGCAGTACCATATACATGCTGACCAGTAAGTTAGGTTCAATTTATTACTGAAATGAATTCTCTACTACACGGAGATCGGAGCATGGTTAGGCAGAATATATGTGCCTCACGATACACACTATTACATATAATTGAATTTCACCTTGTACGTATCATTTGAAATTTTCACTGGTCTTTTTTCCTGGTGCATTACTGATTTGTGTGTTATCGGTATATGAATTCTTGTCATTCTTTATGGAATCTGGTATTGTTGTAAAAATGAATATCATAATTTCCAGTTAAATCTAATTATTGTATAAAATGAACTCCGCCTTTTGTAAGTCTCTACTTTTTTTGAACAATTTTGTATTTAATCTTTTTGTATTCATGTTCATGTTCCCGGAAAGTACTCAATTATTCTTACTACAGAAAGCAAAAATCAAATACGTGTCCAACAGTAAAATAACCCAAGTTGTTTATGCAGGAATTTGTTCCTCACAGATAATCGATGGGTTGTAATTATGCTCAGCACCGGGCAGCTATTGGTATTTTCAACTTGCGAAGAGACATATTTAAGATAGAAGTTTGTTTGTCTTTAAGTGATGATTTGAACGTACCCCTGTGCTTTATCTTTTTAATTTCTTTATTGTTCATGTTAAATGTTTTCCAATGCTTACGTCACATTTGCATATCTGTAACTAAGCACCTCCTGACTGCATCCGATGTCCATCCAAATCCTGGACCATCTGATACAAGACAACTTAAATTAGGCCATGCCAACATTAGAAGTATTAAAAGTGATGGAAAGTTAGACGATCTTCAATTACTAATGCAAAATGAGGATATTGATATCTTGGGGATATCCGAAACATGGCTTGATAGTAGTTTTCCTAACGATCTTCTCTCACTAGACGGTTACCAACCCCCTCTTCGGAAAGACAGGGCATCGGGTGCAGGTGGAGGTGTCATGCTGTATGTGCGGGATTCACTTCCTTTTACTCATTGCAAGGAGTATGAACATGACAATGTTGAAAGTTTATGGATAAAAGTTCAAACGCGACGAGGCAGTATCCTTATCGGCACCTTTTACCGTCCGCCAGGCCAAACAGCAGAGTGCCGTGATCATTTCTTAGACACTCTTTCCATTTCGATTTCTCTTGCACTGGAAAGCAACCCTTTTGCCCTTATCATACTCGGTGACTTTAACGATAGATGTAGAGACTGGGAGTCGGATCATACTGACAGCGAGCTGGGTACAAAACTCTTTAATATCATCTCCCAAAATTATCTTTTCCAACTTATCAATGAACCCACGAGATCCACTGAATACACTGAAAGTCTATTAGATTTACTTATTACGGACTCTCCCGGTCTTATCATCAACAGCGGAACGTTACCCCCAGTCTCTTCGTCCGACCATTCTGTTATATACTGTACCCTTACTTTAACTGTAATGCGCAATCGTCCATTTAAACGCACCATATGGGACTTCAAAAATGCAAATTTCGAAGGGCTAAACTCTTCACTGTTGTATGCTCCGTGGGATACTGGCTTTAGTGTTTTTGACAGCATTGATGATATTGCAACCTATTGGACTGATCTGCTCCTCAGCATTACCAAAGATTATATTCCAAGCAAAGAAATCTTTGTGAGACCAAAAGACAAACCCTGGATGGATTCATTTATTAAAAGAATGAGGAGAAAACGGGATCGTGCATGGAGGCGCTACAAACGAACTAAATACGATGTCCATTATCAAATCTATAAGAAATTTCGTAACATAACTGCAAACGCTAATAAATCTGCTATCCAGTCTTATTTCTCAAAACTGAGAGATGATCTAGATAACAAAACTTTAAACCCCAAAAAATGGTGGAGCCTGACCAAATCCATACTGGGTTGCAAGATCCATCAAAATATACCGCCTTTAATTGAGAATGAAAATGTTATATCAAATAATATAGAGAAAGCCGAAATTTTTAATGAGTACTTCGCCAGTCAGAGCAAGCTTGAAGCTGATGATACCTTTACTCTACCTACTTTCGAATATCATACTAATGAGAGGCTCAAAACGTTTATATTCACTGAAGAAGAGGTTAAAAAAGTTCTGCTCTCCCTCAAAACAAGCTCTGCAACTGGTCCCGATAACATTGGTAATTTCCTTTTAAAAAATGTGGCAACTGGTATCAGCTACCCACTGCTTAAGCTATTCAACCTTTCAATGCAGTCATCTTCATTTCCCGACTGCTGGAAAAAGTCAAATTTATGTCCAGTGTTCAAAAAGTCCGACCGACAAAGCAAAACTAACTACCGTCCAATTTCTTTGCTATGCAATGTGTCCAAAGTATTGGAGCGTCTCGTGTTTAATAAATTTTATGAATACTTAGTTAGTCAAGGCCTATTAACGTCCAAAAACTCAGGATTCAAACAAAATGACTCGACTATAAATCAGCTAATAAGCATACTGCACAATATTTATAACGGTTTAGAAAACCACAACGAAGCTCGAATAGTTTTTCTAGATGTCTCCAAGGCCTTTGACCGTGTTTGGCACGAGGGACTATTGTTCAAACTACGCCAATTGGGTTTTGAAGCATCATTGGTACGTTGGGTACGAGTTATCTCTCAAATCGTCAGCAACGAGTGGTCATCCAGGGCCACTGCTCACAATGGCTCCCCGTGGAAGCCGGAGTTCCCCAAGGATCTATTCTTGGACCCCTTTTATTTCTTGTATTTGTAAATGATATTGTAGATAACATATCATGTGATATAAGATTGTTTGCCGACGATACTAGCATCATTGAAATTGTAAAAAATCCCACCATCTCAGCGAACCGCATGAACGGTGATTTGAGAAAAGTTGACCAGTGGGGTCATCTTTGGCACGTCTTATTTAATGCATTGAAATCGCTTTCTCTAATATTTTCGACAAAACGCGACAAATATGAGCATCCTCCATTACTTCTGGGTGATCAAGTCATACCGGAAACAACCAGCCACACTCATCTGGGGATAACTCTATCTTCAAATTTAACGTGGAATGCACATATTGAGAGAATTATAGATAAAGCCAGTAAACGTCTTGCTGTCTTGAAGAGACTGAAATTCAAACTATCTAGAAATACCTTATGCGAACTATATCTCACTATGGTGCGTCCGATACTTGAATATGGGTGTGTGCTTTTTGATAATTGCAGCAAAGGACTCTCGGACCTTCTTGAGTCCGTGCAATATGAAGCGGCCAGAATCTGCACGGGCGCTCGCCGCCACACCTCGCTTGACCGTCTACTCTCCGAATTAGGGTGGCAAACTCTAGCAGACCGGCGTAAATATTTCAAACTAGTTGCTTTCTTCAAAATGTACCACGGATTGTGTCCCGAATATTTATCAAGTATAGTACCCTTAAAACCAGCCGATACCAGTGGTCGTAGTCTCAGAACACCGCAGTATTTGAGACAGGTCAAATTTCGTACAAAACGGTTTGGTGATTCATTCTTGCCTTCAGTAATTAAATCGTGGAACGACCTACCGGACGACATACGTAGCTCTATTTCTCTATCAAAATTCAAATTAACCCTCAAACAAACTTTGTTGGCCATTGATAATGTCCCCCCATACTACGCTCATGGTGACCGTTTTGCCAATATTTGCCAAACCGAGTTACGTCTACGTCACTCAGGTCTACACGCACATCTCTTCAAAATAAACGTTATAGCCTCTTCATCGTGTGATTGTGGTAATCCCGTCGAAGATATTATTCATTTCTTTCTCTTTTGTCCACTACATGCTGCCCCCCGTTTAAACCTGTTGAAGGAAATTAGAGATATTGTCGCACCAGGGGTTCACTCAAGCTTAATGGTCCATGTAGCTAGTGAACGCTTGGTGGAAATTCTGTTATATGGCAACACAGACTTTACACTTGAAGTTAACCAACTAATTTTTTCAAATGTACAAAAATTCATAATCAATACTCGGAGGTTTCACTTTTAAGGTCTGGTGTGTCATATGTTGCTGAAACTAATTTGAATCGTTAATAGATGGGTTATTTGTACATTTTATGTGAGGTATAAACTTGACGATGTATGCTTTATTGTGATATATAGGACTGTAATGCTTTCCGTTTAACATATATCTTTCATTGTACTTGTCCTGTGCGTCTTGTACATAGACCGTGTGTTGCGTTGTATGTCTGGAGAGCCTCCAGATTAGTAATTTTGTACTACCTAGGCAATCCAGGTAAAATAAATATGTTTATAATATAATAAAGACTGCTGTAAAGAAAAACCATTAAATATTTGTGATCATTAAAACATATTGATGATCATATAATTGCAGAACACATCTGAACAACAGCAATATTATTTCTTGCCTTGAGTCCAGCGCTTTGAAATTTCTTATTTCCACAAGAACAAGTCCAACATGGTAAGAAATTTGTATTTGGTTTGATCAGCTTAAATATTGTACAAATCTTATCCCGATTGCTTTTAATACCAGCGAGAGTGTGAATAATATCCTCTGTTTGGTTATGTATGCTGATTATTATTTAATATGATAAGGAGACTCGTTTTCCTAATTGGCCATTTGAAGTCTTTTTGTTGCTTTGGCACCTATGAACCAGGTCACTATGTGCCTAATTAGTTTAACTATTTGTCAGTGTCATGAGGGTACCACACGAAATTAGATCTTGTGTATGAAGTTCACCGTGCTTGCTCAGGATGGCGAAGCAAAGTCATCAGCATTTATATGCCCTGTCATTGGCTCTGAAATAATTTTGCGTGATCTGTACGCCCTTTCAAGAAACACTGGGTGAAAGAAAAAGCCTTAGAGCTGAAACAATATTTCATACACGGACATACATACATACATATATACATACATACATACATACATACATACATACATACATACATACATACATACATGTTTGCATGCATGCATATTATATATAAACATATATGTATGTATATATATATATATATAGAGAGAGAGAGAGAGAGAGAGAGAGAGAAAAAGAGATGGGAGAACTATGATACAGGTTGTTAACTGCCGGCGCACCCAGTGACGAAGTTACTGTACATGATCAAAATATATACGGTGATCAAGGTAATGCTTCAAAGCGAACACATGTTGCATGTATAACAATGTTTGGTAAACTCTAGACATACCAGTCAACTGTTTGACAAATTTGTTAATAGATTCTTTTTCTACAAGGGAATCAACATTGTGCATGTGCTAATGGTCTGAGTCACTCCCCCTTCGCGTCAATTTTAAACCCTTCCGAACTTGAACTATGACTGACTGAACAGATTGTCTTGACGCCGGTTGGCCGCCTAGAAGAGGTGATGCCCTGCAGAATGTAACATTCATATGTCTCACCCTCATATACAGTTTTCATTTAAATTGTTTTTCATTACTGTTGAAATCAATAAAACATTAAAGAGCAACCAGAAACGGCGCCAGAATGACGCGTTTCTCAAATTCAGACTCCAATATACCAACAACGTCAGGAATATGATTTTCGTAACGACATAACGCGCCAACACATTACATGTTTTATATTTAGTTTTATAGCGGCTTTTATGAAGTCCAACCTCTTATGGTAACAAATGGGAACTCGTTAAATGTATAGATCTCTTCCTTCTTCCCTATATTTCAAATGCCAATTCGGAGAGGTTGCTTGTCATATAACATTTTACCAAAAGGAAAGCACACCGGCAGATGATCGCTTGTTCACCGCATAAGTTGCGCAGAAAAAAAAAGAAAGAACCAAACCTTTTTCAACGATCTCAAATAGGTCGACAGGATTTAATCTGGCAAGATTTGCAACAAAACGTAGTACAAATATTCAAAATATACTAAGATTTAATCGGATGATAACATTTATAACATAAAACAAACGATACGATCCGTAGAAGGGACAGCGTATCTCACGGACACTCTTTCGACGGCAAGCACCAGCGCCAGCGGCACTGGGAGCATATATTTCGCTATGCGTAAAAACGGGAAGGGAAGTATACATATGTTGGAATGAATTGGGTTTAAAATATGGTGGTTTGGGGCCTTAGCCCCCACAATTAGACACTTCCAATTGATGACAAATATTCACATACTTTATGAATCCTCCTCGAACAAGTCGAAGCTGCAATCCATCTGTGCACTACACTGCGAGATGCCCGTATTTCGGGTACTTTGACGGGGACTGCGGGCATTGCTTTTAAGTCTGTTTCTTGATATGGGACTCTGGGCTCATTTGCCTTGTACTCTCATTCAACAAGGTCCACAAATTTAGTAAATTTGTCCTTTACCCCTTCCAAATAGTTTGTTCTCAAAATGAACTCCTGGAAGTACCCATCGTTCAATTCCTTTTGTGTTCCAGTTTTCGTTAGACTGTTCTTGAGGGCATGCCAGGTCGATTATATGTTTTTGGCATGAGTTTCTGTGAATAAAACAAATTCTTTGCTGTGGTTTACGGTAATATGGCTGTATCCATACCTGTTTCAGTTCATGTAGGCCTTTCAAGAACCACATAAGATGATTGACCCAGGTTTGCTATATTTCTGAACGATAGGGAAGAATGTCGTCTCGTCTCTGTGATCCACTACTGCAAAAACACATTGTTTGCTCCCCATCTCAATCCCTCCAAAACCCAACAACGATCAACTCTGCGTCCTCTGTTTATTTTATCTTATCAAACTTGCCTTGGTCGATTTCAACTACTTTTGCTTCACCACCAATCACTTGATTATCTTGTTTTAATATTAGCGCGCACACACACACACATTGTACTAGTCCACTAGGGCATGTGAACTTCCTATCCTCAGTTCACGTTCAACAAAACAATTTGCCAGTTTGTTTACACGATAATAAGTGAGTTCTAGAAACTGAGAAATGTTGAGGTGTGAACCTGCGAACTGACTATTCTTTCTGACACTTATTTTCTTGTAGCATTTTTTGTTTTACCATCTCCATCTGTTTTGTAATCCTTGACCAATCCCCATCAAAAGTTCCTTTGCTGCAAAATGTACATACACCAGCAAAATTCCCAAGAAGTCCTCTAATCCACAACCAATCAAAAATAATCGAAATATAACCTTAATAAACTTAAACCATCGTAAACAAATGCAACTTGTCAAACACAATGAGCTACATGTGCGTTTGGTGTCTGCAGAGTTGTTATTTGAGCATTATTCATGACATCACCATAGTGTATTCTGATTGGTTGATGAGTAGTTAGATTGACGTTTTCTAGCACGGAGATTCCTTTGTGACTGAAGTTGACAATAGGCGGACTACACAATAAACACGCCCTTTAAAGGTAATCATTGCAAATGCAGTTCCCTCACGTGAACTTTCTTCACATAATTTTTGATTCTGTACCACATGAACAATTGTTTTAAGCCTCAAACCCCTATTTTAGCGAATCCAACTATCAACTGATTTCTTTCTTATAATACACCAAATCTTGCGAAATATTATTTATAATTCGGGGACTGGTAAAGTGCATTATTTCATAACATATTACCACCTACTAAACAATGTAGCCCTTTGTTTAGCGCAAAGTTCTTGTCACGTTCTTTTCACACGATTCCAAAAAGGATTTAATGGCAACATTGCACATAAACAGAGTTTACTGTACAGTGAACATTAAATGCCTGCATTGAAAACAGAAAAAAACGCATTCCATTAATTCCTTCATTGAATGAATCACAGATCGAATGTTTATCTGTTCAAGTTAAACATGTTAAATCATCTCTTTTAAAAATCATCATTGTTAACCACCAAATACGGGGGCATGCTGTATTATTTAGGGCCACTTGGTCGGTACAAATATTCCTGACGTTACACAATAATATAGACTCCCTACGATCACTTGATGATTAGTACATGCCAAGTTGCAAAACAAAAGGATATCAACTCTTGAACCTTTAAACAAAGATGCATGTGTGGGCGAACTTGATTCACAAATGCAGTGAAGCACCGAGAATATGAATGCAACGCACCCCGCACAGTAACGTCTGTAGTATATAGGAAGTGGCGCCACCTTTTCAGGCAATGTGGTTTGCTGACGGGCTGCAAAATATGGTAATATTAGCATAAACGGAAAGATGATCAGCCTTCATACTAAGTGCTTGAAACAATAAATTTTGGATACTGAGAGATTTGACTCCTTTGTACCAAACTTCTTCGTGCTAATGCAAATGTATTGGCGAATTCATTTTATGGTATTTCGCTCCTATCAATTCATGGCTCAACACTGATGATTTTGGTAAAAATAAAAGTCTTCAGTGCTTCTCTACACGGAAACAGGTAGTCGCAGGAACGAACCTTTAAAGTACAGAATTTATCAATTTCTGGCTAACGATTTGTTTTTATTTTGATCCATGGAGTGTCACAGTACAGTTGACTATTTGCAATAAAAATTACATTTGCGTATTCCTGTTTTTCAGGTAATACACCATACACCCAGAGCTGCATGTCTAGAGGGTGCCGCAAAAGCCTGTCGACAAGGCACCTTAAACTGATGGCTTTCTCATATCACATTAAAGTTTCAAACAATACTGAATATTGATTAGCATTATCGATGGCATTCACCATTAAAAAAAGTTGAACACAGGTTTTGTGAAATATATAATATCATTTATGATTTTCATGTGATAATGGTTTCAAATAAATGTGTTTTGTAATGTGGTGTGTTAGGCTATAACGATTGAGGAACAAGTTGACAGCAAATATTGTTGCAAAACCGTACTTATCATGATGATATTTACTTCCAAACATCTCAACTTCAGAAGAACATTTTCTAGTAATACTTACATGGATACATACATACATACATACATACATACATACATACATACATACATACATACATACATACATACATACATACATACATACATACATGCATGCATACACACATACATACATACATGTATACATACATACATACATACATACATACATACATACATACAGAGGTACGTACGTACGCACAAGTATACATACATACACACACGCATACATACATACACACATACATACATACATACATACATGCATGCATGCATGCATGCATACATAGATACATACATACATACATACATACATACATACATACATACGTATAAATGTCGATGTCATTTCCGCGCACCGTTGATTTGAAGCAGGAGCTAAAGTTTTCCATGCGATTTTTCCATTCTCGTCCCGAAAGACAGACATTTATGCTGGCGCGGTAACTGCCGCTCAGACCTCTCATTTAGCGTGCTGTTTTCTCATAGTGTAGCCTTACCCGGCTAAGAGACTGCATTGTCTTCCAAAATCACATATTGATTGATCGCCACATTATAAGGTTACACATGCAAAACAAAATTTTCAAATCTGGATTAGAGTAAAGCCTGATAAACTCAAACCATTCCAATCTAGTCTCATACCCGTCGGAGCCCTCAAGGTGTATTGAATTTCGCCAGCCACTTATTAGTCTGGAGTATTGCGACACCCATGTTGTCGGTACTCAGTCTGTTCAGTCGCAGGCTCTTGCATTCTTTAACCTGGTTCCATTAGCTTGTTGTCTTGAATATATGTTTCTATCTCTGTTTTGTCATCACGTGTCTATTGTTTATATTTGTTTTCACTGTTGCATATGTATTTACGAACTGAACGGACTGAGAATTAATGGCACTTTATGCACAAATACATAAGGGGCCTTATCTAATTAGAGTCGCCTTACCCTTTATTTAAGTGCTCACTAAATGAACAAAGAATGAATTTTCCTTTTGGCCAAAATGCACAAGGGGTTTCGTCTCATTCAACCCCCCCCCCTCTTTTTTTATTTACTATCAACATGTCATTATACTGACAGCATTCAAATATACGCAATGAATTATTCAATTTTAATTTGTTGTTCTGCTCCCAAATGTTCACTTATTGGTAATTGTGGTCATGTATTTATCAAGATTACCAGGGACCCATCATGGTCAAACCTCTACTCCAGTATAATCTTGCACCCGGAAATAACAATTGCTTCCAGGTGGATTGTGTGTGTGTCAATGTTTTTTCCTCCAAATAGGAATATATATAATATTAATTCTAAAAATGGGACTAAAGTGTTCAAACTTCCATACTCTGAGGTTGACCTGAATCCTGGTCACAGTAAACTGCCCCAGATGTGCAACTGATTTTGCTTGTATTTGTTGCGTCTTGAACAGACATGCTGCCCTTTTTTCTGGTGAACTTAGTCACTCCAGACCCACATAACTAATAATCTTAGAGCCAATGAGCAGGGTACAGACTAGGCGTGGGTTAAATCCTCTAGAGAAAGTGTGAACGTACAGAATCTTACATCGCAGCTGTTGTGGCATAATATGCTCGGCTCGGGGACAATATATACCCAAGGATTATCAACCAACTCCCACCCTACCCCATCCCATCCCACCCCCACTAAAGTGGCTAAAAGACCACATTAATAAGTATCAACGACATGGTCGGGCCATAGTGGCCCTTATGCTGGGCCTGCACAGAGAGCCGTCAGCGCATGCTTTCACTGATGGGGCATGAACAAATCATTAAGCATGTATTTCCACGATTGCATCTGCCGTGGAAACAGTGGTGCTCTATACATTTAGTTTGGACTTGTTGAAAATTCGGACGATCTTAAATACATCCAAGTACCATATATAGGCTGATGAATTTTCGACATTGCATATTTTGGCATGTCCAATTAATTCATCGTTTGCGGAAATATTGGTTACATTGAAATAAAGGTGAGGATTACTGATATATTCTACCCTTCTCATCACATGTTGATGACCAGTGACATATTCTCAGTCGTAGTTAATGAAGAGTTCAAAGGTTGAGAATACCGGTTTAAAACCACGGGTTGCCTTTAATGGGTGACTGCCTGTCCTAGGTCAAGACTGAATTTTTTTCCCCATTGGTATTACAAGATGCATGTTAATGTTTTGGTATTTTTTAAATATATGTGTTTTGCTGTGCTTGACTTTGCTCTAAATGCTGGGTTGAAAATTATGAATATGTTTTTTTAACTATTTCAAAAATTCATACATGCCTCCACTGACGTGGGTGATATAGAGGGGCATCCTGCTCAAAGACCTCAGATTACACAATGTCAATAGTGACTTTCCTCTTTCTTTTTAAATACAATATTTTGAATAAAATGTCTTGGAGTTGAACTTTTACATTTAATATTTCTTATTGAATGCATAATTAGGTTGAACAATGAATATTAGCCTTTAGTACAGTGCAAACACATATTTTCACAGCACAACCATAATGCTATATTATAATCATAAATGCAATTGAATGGTAACATACACCCGCGCTTATGAGGTTGCGCCCTTCTATCATAAGAATTAAATAGTGGCCATTGGTATTTAGAACAAATTATGAGTATTACACATTACATATCATTCATTTCCTACATCTTGTAATTTATACTATAAAATACTACCAGATTTATTATTCAGTATTTTATGGCATATACAAACCTAAGTAGGCCCCTATATTACCGTACAAACATACAAACGAAGGTTATGATTTAAAGGAAAAGTAACTCCAGGGCTATCAAGCTATTCCTTTTATCGTCTATAATAAGTCCATCTGAAGGTGACTTTCGAAATGTACAATTACTGGCAATGTATTTCCTTGGATACACATTCAGCAGAAAGAGATTCTAGGATAGAATTTGCATACTGATGAATATATTGCTCTATTTCATCTTATATCTCATACGTGCTACATATTCAAGCTATGTTTATCATACAAAGAACCTTTTCTGGTTAATGAATACATCTCGAAGGCAGTGCAAATATGTAGTGCGAGTAACATTTGAGCTACGTAGACACATTAATCGCAAGGATATATTACTCGAGTGGAATTAGATTATACTCCAATGAGACTTCGTTAACCTGAAAGATAGTCAGAACTCATTATTATAATAGCAGCAATCAAGAGCATTTGTACCAATCAATAATAGCACATACATTAACACGACAAGAGCAACACATGCAACACATGAACTGTTATGATAATGACCCCAACAATTAAGTGACGATCAACTATAAAAATGCTGGGAAAGGTGACAATCATCGTATCAACCAAATCGGATTTTTAAAATAGTTCTTTCCCAGTTGTTTCATTTGTAGTATGTATAACTGTCTCTGCACAAGAGATACATTATACTCAACAATAATACCACATACATCAGAATGACAAAAACAACATATGCAACACATGCACTGTTATGATAATTACCCCAATAATTAAGTGACGATCAACTATAAAATTGCTGTGAACGGTGATAATCATCATATCAGCAAAGCTGGATTTTAAAAAAATAGTTCTTTCCGACGTTATTTCCTCTGTACCATGTATAACAAGCCATGGTGCTGATCAGCTATGCACAATAAATAAATTTAATTACAACATAAAATATATGAAATAGTTCAGAAAAACATTACCCAAATTCACAAACTTTAACCTACAATAAAAGCAAAGAGATTCAAGAGTCATCAAACTACCAATATTCATTTTCCAATACCAATTTGAAGAAACAAATTTCACTCTGATTTGAGACAAGCAGTCACTCATAAAAGGCAACTGGTGGTTTTAAACCAATCCTGTTTACTTTTAAATATTTTTCATTAACTAGAGACATAGGTTTTCCAAAACGAAGTGACACAGATATGCATAGCTATATTTCTCTGCACAAGAGATACATTATATTCAACAATAGTAAAAAATAAAATGTGAACTAGAATCTAGAAACCAGGGCCTTTTATAATAAGCCGTTATCAGAAATAGCAAGCTGAATATGCAAAAAGGTCGTTGCAAACTTGATTTTGAAATTGCAATGTCAATGATAATGCTATTTATGTAACAGTAAAGTTGCCTTTTACCATTTCCTCCAGTTGCGGTTTTGTTTTCAGTTTCTATTGCTGCGTCTGCAATGAACGCAGGCTTGTGACTGGTGTTGGCAACTTCTATTGTTTTATGGGCTAAAATATCATTTGCCGAAACTTCATCCTCAGATTTTTTAATTTTAGTTCTTCAGTTAGAGCCCGAACATTTAATGAAGAGTTTGAAGACTTTATTTGGCATCCATATTCAGAATGAAATTTTTTTACGGCATGGAGGCCTTTAACAATATACATGTATAAAAGTAACAAGTACAGATAAGTTAAAATATAAAACATATATAGATGACATGAGTAGATACAATAAGACACATGATTATTGATTAAAGGCCTAGAAGTATTCAACACTTCCAAAAATATGTGTCAAAATATTTTTTTTAAAACTGTAAAGGAAGCCCGCATCACGAACGTGCTGGAGGATAGCGTTCCATATTGTAGAGGCTACAAAACCTAAAGATTTGGCGGGGGGGGGGGGGGGGTAGTGGACTGATGTATTATTGAATCGGTAGAGGCAAAGCTGGTATTGTAGTTGTGTGATTGAGATGCTAAGATGAACTGGTTAGATAAATACTCTGGGGTTTTTCACTTTAAAATTTTTCAAATAAGAATACAGTAATTGTAGTGAAATCGTTGTTTAATGCTCATCAAAGCTGGTATTGTAGTTGTGTGATTGAGATGCTAAGATGAACTGGTCAGATAAATACTCTGGGGTTTTTCACTTTAAAATTTTCCAAATAAGAATACAGTAATTGTAGTGAAATCGTTGTTTAATGCTCATCCATCCCAAGGTATCTAGCGCGTCCGTGATGTGGGTTCTTGTAGGGCATTTCAAAATAATTCTCATAGCTCGATTTTGGACTTTCTGCTGTCTCATTAAATCTTTTTTCCGTAGACTGGCACTCCAGACAGTACTACAATAATCAACGTATGGTAATATCAAAGTGTTATATAGGGTGATACAAGCACTATGAGGGATGAACTTCGCCCCTCTAATAGTGTGGATATATTTGCCGTTTCTATCAATTGCTTGGCAAAATGCAAAGTATTTGAAATTGTGTCCGATAAGGACCAAAGATGCAACAATCATAACTAAAGAAAACCTTTCTGCTTCAGACCACTCCATTATTTGGCATTTATGCTATATCTGACACTTTATATAAGAACATTTTGACATATCCCACAGTAGGTACTCCGTGAATAATATTTCTGGGGCTGTCCCCAAAGGCAATGCATGTAGCATTTTTCTTAATGACAACAGTGCTGTTCATGCCAAAACCGCATGTCACTGCTATAAAGGCAACACAAAATTATGCGTAACTAAAAGACACGATAAATCGGGACAAATACTTATCTAACTAGAACAGGTTGATTTTCCAACAAAAAAACAAATGTCTCCCCAGGTACCCTTACGGTGTGGAAGGTAATGGGAATCCGTGCAAAGTTATCGGCTTGGCGTCGCTTTTATGAAATGCCTACGTCACCTTGAAAAATGAGTCAAGGTCACCAATTTGCAATCCGCAGCAGGGTCCTATATAGAAATATTTTCACCAACAATTTCAACTTGCCTAGTAAAATCTTTCTTGCGTAATAGCGTTCGAAACAATGTTTTGAACCAGATGAAGCAGATGCAATGGAAAAACAATATGCTGCTCCGCTTAACTAGTTCTGATACTTCTACATAATCATACAAAAATTTCAACTTCTTAAGTAAAAATTCTTCTGGAGTTATCGCGTCTGTAATCATTTTCAAGGATTTACCCTTGTGCCTTTGAAAATTGGTCAAATTTATCCTATATATTGTCTCAACCTACCTCCTATACAGATACATAATCACACAATTTATAGCTGCTACCTAAAGTCTGTCTTGCTTTATCACTTCCACCGCGTCAAAGATGTGCTTGTGACTTTGAAAAATAGGTCAAGCTCAAATAACTGTAATCACAAGTAAGGCCTTATAGAAGTCTTATATAGAAGCATATTCACACAAAGTTTCAACCTCTTAAGTCGAATCTACCCATCTACAATCCCGCCCTAATTTATATTACGGTTCATAATTATGCAAAATTTCAACCTCCTAAGTCAAATGCTTGTTTAGATATCACGTTCGCATCCATTTTAGATGATATGCCCATGTAGCCTTGAAAAATAAACTCAACTTCCCGAGTCCCATCTTTCTTGACTTATCGCGTTTGCAACAAGGAAGTTAATGTGACCTTCAAAAATAGGTCAAAGTCAAAGATCTACAAACACAAGCAAGGTCTTATAAAATTCTTATACACAAACATAATCACATAATATTTCAACCGCCTCAAAAATCTTTTTCAAGTATGCTTGCAATGATTTTTAAAAAGTGGACATGTGACCTTGAAAATAGGTCAGGGACACCCATCTACAATCTGAACCTAGTTTGTATAAAGGTACATTATCATGCAAAATTTCAGCTTCCTCAGTCAAATCATTGCGTAGTTATCACATTTGGGTCGACTTTAAATGAAAAGCTCATGAGACCTTGAAAAACTGGTTAGGGTCCTCAATTTGCAATCCCAAGCAATATGTTATATAGGAACATATTCACAAAACATTTCAACTTCCAAACTGAAATTTTTCTTGAATTATGGCATTCGCAAGAAGGAAGTGATTGTGACCTTGAAAAACTAGGTCAATGTCAAATATCTGCAATCACAACCATGGTCTTATAAAAGTTATATTTAGAAACACAATCACACAAAATTCAAACCTCCTAACTCAAATCCTTTTCAAGCGCGTCTGCAATGATTTTCAAAAAGTGGTCGCGTGACTTTGATAATGAATTGAAGTCACACATCTACAAAACCAGCCTAGCTTGTATTATGGAACATTATCATGCAAAATTTCATCATGGTAAGTCTAATCCTTGTGGAGTTATTGCCTTCACATTGATTCAAAGCAAGGTCTTATATAGGAATATATTCACAAAAATTTCATTTCTCAAGTCAAATCTGTCTTGACTTATCCCGTTCTCAACATGTGTTGAAGAAGAACAAGAAGAAGCGGAAGAAAGGGATGCAAAAAAGAATATGCCTCTGCCCCCTCCCCTCCCCCCCCCCCCCCGGCACGAGGAGACATCATTTTGCGGGGCAGAAAAAGATCCATCACATATTACTGTGTTAACATGTATTACTAAGTCTTCGTTTACTACTATTTAATAGTAATGGGAAGATGCTGATACATTTTACTCTTCTCCATCGTAAGAAACTAATTGTCTGGTGCAGCTTTAGGTAGATGAATCCGCTGTACCCAGACAGTGTAAAAATTGCTGATCAGGAGTGCAAAATATGAGATTGGTTTCTGATTTTGTCCTAGAAATGTTGGGTCTCAGAACTCAGAACGAGCTTACATTAACACATCACAAACATAAATAACACAAATGTATTCATCAAAATAAAATGGTAAAGGGTAACTCCCATCACAAACAAACGATTTTCATAGAAGCCATCATATTAGAATATTAGAATAACTGGGGTAAGTGGTGATTATTAGCAGGCACAAGAAAGGCAGTACAAAAAGTGTGTATACACAAAGCGTAATGAATATATAATAGACGTAACAGATCAAAGAGCTCGACCAAGCAGGTATTGGCCACAATTGAGCAGTATAAAATCCGCGAGTGACTGATAGGTTAGGTCAAATTGTTACTGCAAAAAGTGATTAGAAATGAGAAAAAAATATTTTATAAATGTTTCTCCTAATAAAGTTCCATGGTTTCGTTTTACATTCGGTGGTCCTCCTTTTTTTAGGTTTCTTTAAAACGTATTTGGGTACAAGACCACGAATCTACCTTGAATTTTTTTTCTGTCCTTGTCTTTTTGTTTCTCAATTTCTTTCTCCTTCCAATTTTTTTTTCATTGTCGGTTTCTAACTTTCTTGTTTCTTTGTTTGCCCCCTGCCACTCCCTGTTTCTTTGTCATGTCTTTCACTCTTTTAATCTTCTGTCAGCCTTCCACAGCAAACTTTGAGGCCCACAATTTGAATCTTTGTGAGTGGCAAATACTTCTCAGGTGACCTTAATCTACCAAACGAGACATGCAGAGAATTGGCCAAATTCCACGATTAAAGCAAATAACTCCAAAATTATTAAAACCTATTAAGACAAACGGGTCATCTAATTACAAAAATCAAACAAACAATCTTTAATCCCAGGGAGCATCTTTCACACATTGTGAGTTAATTAATTGTAGTTAGAGGTCAAGATGGTGTGGTCACTTCCACAAAACATAGCATTTTGTAATCTTTCATCTGTGTGTGCGTTATCTCAGACACCACAAAAGCAATGGATATGTTCCTGGAATATTACATGACTTTTGTCAGTGATAATAGTTGTAAGACAAAATTGCCTGTTCTTGACAACCGTTGTTAAAGAAAGATAGCTTACCCGTGGGCACTGCTCTTTTTTATATTGACAATATTCGACACAAATGAACATCAAAGGCAAACGGCTGTTCGAGAACAAAGCAATCATTCCTCATAGCCACCCTCATCCACACCACTTTTTGGTCACAGTTGTAAACTCTCACAGATAGTTTGCTTTTCCAAGATCTCTTTACATCGGAATAGTCTATCTTCACCAAAGTTATAAAAGACTCGTTTAATAAGTGCCTTCGACCTACGTTGGTGCGTTCAGAGTATACCGTACCAGAAGTGTAACGGCCAATTAGCAGCATGTTCACCTTTCTGGATTGTATTGCTCGGGTGCAACTTTGTTTCATTTACACTTTATCCAAAATATTTAGATATCAATGTCCCTTGGCCATTCGAGGAATATCAGTCTTCAAAAATCAACATATCAAAAGTCAATCGTTGATAAGGACCTACTTTCATACCTCACTACTATGTTTATCCGCAATTGGATTCAAGGGAAAAAGGAGGGATTTTCTATTGATCACTATGAGATTAGAGATATCTAGATAACTGGTGCACCTGTACGACTTTATTCACCCCATCCCCATGTTAAGAAGCCGGACAGTAGAGAGGTGGGTGCAATTCAAAGCCAAGTATCTTTGCAACATTTTTCATACATATAATCCACATATATATCTACACAACCGCAAGAGTTTAGAGAATACACAAATATGAATACTTACAACCTTGGGGCTTTAACTGCGGTGTAAATAAAGAGATAGTAGGGATATGGGTATGTTCGATACACACTGAAAGCAATATGATAAAACAAAACATTCATTTTGAAACATTTATTATTTTATATTAAATTTGATTAAAATGCAGCG
Organism: Hermodice carunculata; assembly: GCA_964020975.1. Lineage (NCBI taxonomy): Eukaryota > Metazoa > Annelida > Polychaeta > Eunicida > Amphinomidae > Hermodice > Hermodice carunculata. Next base: position 568,017 of record CAXHWN010000400.1, read on the forward strand.
ATCTTTATTTAATGTTTCAGGTCTCGCGTTACTGGGGGGCAAAGATGTATATTGCCCCATGCTTTGATGATGCCAAGAGAGAATGACTCACTGAATCATTGATTCGTTTTTGTTATCAAGTGTGCATTCCCAGAAGTAAAAGCTCAAAGAACTTCCCACACCTTTGATCAACTTCATTTCACAATAGAATGTGTTCAGGTTGACTTGGCAGGAGTATCTCACCAGATAAGGAGTCTTCGTGTACTTTGTTATAACGCAGCTCTCAATCTTTTCATTCCTGTTAAAGTTTAGGATATGTCTCGTTAAATGCGCTATGCGGCATCTCTATTTCAACTTGACTGTGAAACCAAGTTATTTCTGGTTTCAGGGCTGATGCCACAATGGATACTATACAATGATCAGCTGATCAGAGCTAGCTGGAACCATACCCTGTTCATATTGCGAACTATCCTTAGCAGTTGATTGTCTCTTGCTGCCGTTTCGTGTCTTTGATTTAGGCATTAGGTATATTCTACCCCACAAAACCCTGTTCTCTGAAAACCATAAAAGTCCTTAAATTCGACGGTTTGTGCAATGTTAATTATAATAGCAGACTTGTTTTCAATAATGCTGTAAACTAAGCACTAGATGATGCTAATTTCGTAGTTATGACGGTAATTAATTAATCATGGATGAATTATACAACAGCATTATATGTCCATGATTTAATCAATGCCTATAACACATATGTTCGATAGAGTAGCTCTACAGTCATTGTTATTACCTGTTCAGATTTGCACGTGAAATTCGTCCGGAAACTTTTTACAAGCCAGCGGTGCTGTGGTTATGGTAGTATCCACAGTCTGAACCTTTCGTGTATGCTAATTAGTATTATTACTTCCTAAACCTAGACCTTCTTGTTGTATAACTTTGTTGATTTCAAATTAAAATGTCTAACAAACAATATGAGGACAGTATTCATCAAATTGTAGTGGAGAGTTGAAACCACTGCTCAGGGAAACCAGTCTCATAGTCAGCATGTTTACAAGGCTAAGCCGCATAACTATAGTGACTTTTCCATTCTTGTTTACATTATCATAATTTATATGCATTAGCAACACGCGCTATAGCATAATCAAGGCACTTGGTTATTTTGAAGCAGTTTACATGTGCAAACAAGAATTGATTGAGACTGCGTATTGACATCATGGCCCATGCTTACATGGTTTGACATTTGGCCAATTTCCCATAAAGAAATGTGTATCCCTAAAGATGCAAGCAGCCAATTACAATGCAATATAGAAAGGAAAAATGAAAAATACTGCTAGCAAGAAGAACTAGAGTATAATTACATTTATCAGTGATGCAACATATTCTTTGAAGAGTACCTCTGGGAGGACTCAGCTGCATGCACTTCAGCACATTTTGCCATTTGCACACATGTCTTTTCTTTGCTTTTAGGTTGACATTCCAGTTGGTTTCCTTTTCAATCTCCGTAGATTTTTACTTTGTATACAAGTGCTCCGGCTGTTCGCAGGAAATAAATTAAACTGACGTCAGAAGAAGTAATGTGTAAAGGGAGAAAGAATATCCATTTTCAACATGTTTCAACAAATGTACAAGTTACCCAAGGCCTAACACAAATACATGTGTCGTTCCGGTAACCTGACAGACCCTACTAAACATGCCCAACCCTAAAATTAAAGGACCAAAAAAAAAGTACTTTCAAGCTGCCCTTCCCTAATAAATACTGATCGACCCAGGCCAATGCAACGAACTCAGTCAGAGCCCCAAATGGTCCAAAAAGGTCCGTCATTTTTTTCAGTGGCTCAAATGTGACCTACACGGCCCAAAGGGCCGAAAGCATGCGAATGTGAGGGGGGTATGGGGTTATTTCCGCCCGCCCCCCTACAAAACAAAATTAATTTGAGGATGTAAAATGGTGCTTTCTGGGGAGTTTCGAGTATGTTGCCTTCACACGGTAGACGAAAGCACAAAATTTTACTCAGTATTGTACTGATTTGGCTTTTTCCTTCATATCGTACAAGCATTTGATGAAAATTAGCAAAATTTATTTAAAAAATTAATATAAAAAAAAACCATCGCCATGCTATCAATTAATATAAAATTTTGCATTCATTAGTGTAGGGCATTAGAGAATATTTACACGTGTATTATGTTTATTCATCTGGGGAAAATTAACAGATAGATTATCCCGCAATTAGTAAGTTGCGCATTCTCTCTACAAAAGCAAGAAGAAAAAATACATGAAGATAATCTCTAGGCCTGAATGTACTTAAGTTTTATCACTGAAAGTTGATTGGTAATGTTTTATGCGCGCATATGCCAGGATGGTGCAATATTATTGCCGAAAGCACACCAAAATATGATGCATGAAATGGGAGCATCAAATGCCTAAGGATCTTGCCTTGGCTAATTTTCATTGTGGACCACAACATAAAAATAGCAGAAATGAAAGCCTGAAATCAAAAAAATATTAAGTTGCTTTGCACAGGTTTGTAGCTGATATGCTTTAATTATTTATGAATTAAAAGATTGATCTAAATTTTCAATAAATTAATATATAAATAAATATAAGCACCAAAGGCGTAATTTTCATAACTCCAGGGACATGCTATATATATATATATATATATATATATATATATATATATATGTATATATATATATATATATATATATACATACATTTATACATACATACATACATACATTGCAGTTCCCTGACAACACTAAGATACTGAAACTATAAATATATAAAGCGTTCCCTCGTCAGTACTCCCATCTCATACATCAAGAATGATTTCACCTTATTAAATGTTTTTACATTCCTTCTCTTCAATATACCCTAGCAAGTCCTGCATGGGAATAGGTATAATCATGGTGCAGTAGTACCTGCAATTACTGACCCCAGTCCCCACCTGGTTGAAACGACCATGCACGGGCGCTTTTGCCATGTTTTATCACCTGACGCGCAAGACCACCATGCTGTCCAATTGCAGCAGCAAATTTACCCTCCCCGGATCAGTTTCACAATAAACTTCTTCACATGAGAAACACTTATTTTCGACAAATTCTGTAGCATTTTTTAAAAACTGTGATGCAAAATTTTGCTACAATGCTCCAGTTGGACAGCCTGAGACCACCTGCAACACGCAACTGACCCGCAAAATCATACCACAAACAATCACCCGTTAAAAAAAACGTCTTTTAAATCAACCATAACCAAATTGAAAGACAAAGCTAACAGAAAAAAAGGCCAATGTGTGCCGTTATTTTGCAGTAAAGTAAACTCAACCAAAGTCTTTTATTTCAACTTGTCCGGACAGTCAACTTTGGTAGGGGAAAAAGCAAAGCTGCTGCATATAGCCACTTTGGGTGCGGTATTGGTATGTAATATTGCTAGGTTTTAGCATGGAGCTAGGAAGTTCCTTGCTACATGGTTTCAGGTATCTGTTCTCCCACTTACCAGAGCAAACGGTCGTCAACGTATTTTTAAAAGATGACTTACAACCCAAGCTTTAATCTGCCTGCTCGGTTGTGTCTGAAGCAGTTATCATGGTCAGTTACAAATCCAAATGCAACACAACACACTCGAATGCCATTTTGAACATTGCGCAATTAATGCATTAATTGTGGGACAGTCTCACAAAAGAATACTTGATTTAGATCTCGAAGTGAAGCGTTGCCACAGCATGTATATCTTTATTGATGCTCTGAAATAATTGCAATTTTTATATTTTTGGTTTCATATATTATAACCCTCTTACCACCCCGACTCGGCAAGATCGTTCAAATGCTCATTTACAAAACATTGGCATTGGAACTCAATATTTTCACAATAGCACCCAAGTTGATTGGATATTTTGAAGAGGTAGCATCCAAAATATATGTGTCACTAGTGTTAAGGGAAGGTTACTTTGTTGAATGAATGTAATGTAGAATATATAATGGGACTTTTCCAGAGTGAGTATTACCGGAAAATATAAATATAACGACAAACAGTGACCAGTTGTAGGCCCCAGAATTAGGATTTTGTATCAGACAGTGAAGTCGCCCTGAGGCAATGAAATAAGGGTCAGCAATAGGCTGAGTGCGAAGCGCCCTACTGCATCAAAGATGAAGCTCAATGGAAAAGGTTGCCCCGATAGTGGATACAGGTCAGTACTGGCGGGTTTTTATATAAGTGGTAATTATTACCGTTATTTGATATTATTCTCCAATTACCCATCATTGCAATTGTTGCATTTTAGATTAATGGCTATCATCCTAATTCTGCTAAACAAGCAGTATTAGTTTTGTTATTGGGAACCTCAATGATGATTCATTCATGCAATGTTTCATGCAACTTTTACCTGGTATGTTCCCCTGTCTCTATGTGACATTTGTAGAATAGAATATGTGCTGAAAAGATTATCAAATGCTGTTTATACATTGGTACTGAACAAAGCACAGAGTCTTGATCCTGGTGTATTGGTGTATAACACCATTGATTTCAAGTCTGTCGTTGAGAGATATTATTCACTGAAGTGCCAGCATTTTAGAGAAAGATTGTTTGCGACATTGGACATTAATGTCTATAAGTGTTTCATAAAACGTCATAAATATTCATTCAACTTATTCTCTGCTTACAACAAAAGAAAAAAAACACATCGGTGCCAGTATAACCTGCCTACCTGATAATATAGGAAGCAATCCAGGATTCAAACCTCGGATCCAGTTTACTGTTTCGACAAAAATATGGCAGTACTAGTCAAAGTATTTTATTCATGTAAATAAAATTATACTGAACTGGACACAGTTTAAAATTTAGACCCATGCTTACTGGATTGAGTCCCTACATCACAGTTTCGGACAGTTGATGATGATCTTCTACAGAACAGTCTCGCATTCTGTGCAAAATCGCAGGATCAATTTTGGAAACTTCCATTAAGAAGAGGCACACTTCATGAAATACTGTCTCCCTACCAATGTCAGAAGGAAAGCAATTTATTTGTGGTTTTTATGGAGGGTGAACCAGAGGACTTCCTTAGTAATATTCTTTTGTTTTACCTGGTTCAAAGTACCTAATTGTGCTTTATGATTATGTAATTCCATTCAAAGTGATATACTTTGAGTTGGACAATATATCGTAATTGTAATCATGATAAATTATGCATGGTAACTTGTAGTTTTGAAACTGTCACAATCTTTTATGCAAATCTCCCACATTTTCTGAAAACATTGCAGTCCCTACAAACCCAAATTTTTCACTTCTCCCTACCTTGATTACAAAATCGCGTTATTTAAGTGCTTGATTTTGTGACGTCATATTAACCATCTGAAGACCACTGTCTGCTTATGAGCCAGTAAAGGTATAACATATATATTTGTCCTTATGACTTCTTCCCTAGGCTATCAGGTTTAGGTATAATTCTGTCCACATGACATCAGCCATGTCCACATTCATTGTGAGTTTGGAAGCAGGCATCCCATATAACATTATTATCCAGGCTTCAGTCTACAGATGCTCAAACATCAAATATATAATGTTTAAATAAAAACCCGCTAGAGAATAGATTTCTATTTTTAAGAAGAATAGAGTATGGCCACTATACAATGTACATTCAAAAACCTTTTCTTTTGGAAATACTCCTTTAAAACAACATCATGCTTTTAGCTACATGTCTAAAACACATCCAATGGTATAATCATCTTGTTCGGATTCTTGTTTGTGGTTATTTTATGCCTACAGTGCCGACAGAAAGTCCTGCTCCAAAACTCTGGGGGGTCACCAGTGGAGCCACTTGCAGGTACCACTTTTCAAAGTATAATAAACATTATAATTCTGACAACATAGCCAGTTAAGGGTCAATTGGAGGCCATAGGTCGGTACAAGAAGCATACTGAGTAACTAACATCAAAATTCCTAACAGTGTTCCCTGCAGGAGTCCCTTGTACAAGATATACCCGAGGAGGACCACGTGCACGGGCCACCAGAGGAGAGGTGCAAAACTTTCTGGCGGCACCGTAAGGGCTTTTTTGATGGATTGATGTTGGTGTTGGTGTTGCTGGACTCTTTTGGGTACAACGAACTATTAATTTATGCGATTCAGCTAAACATACCAAGGAACATTGCCTTTGTTCGAATTGACTTGAATTTGTTTCATTTGGACTACGGTTTGGATATGGTAATGACACTGTCTAACTTCGTCAATGAGTGGGAGTACAGATAGTGCTTTAAACAAGTGGATGATTGTCTCAAAACTTTGTCCAGACAAGACAAAATTTCTTGTGAGTATTGTTTGATTGGTTTTCAAGATGCTGGTTTTTTCATTGTTGGTGTGCACCTGTATGGCTGCCCCGCGGATATGTCTTACGTTTTCAACATAATTTTCGCTGGGTTTTAACCGGGCTCACCTGAATTTTATGCGTCTACTTGATTTTAAATGACAAGAGACTGCATTGCATGTGAACTTTTTTTATTTATCGTACCATTTGGCTGCTCTCTGGATGCAAAATTTCAGTCATTTCTGATTTTGTGCCTTGTTTGGACTACTGGCAATCTTAGACATACTTACCTTTTGTTTCTGGAACCGACCAACTATGCACACGACCAGGCTTTTTATGCCATGCTTCAGGTGCGTACTGACCCCAGTACGAGGGCAGTCATTAAAATTATTTCCTAGAATAGGTGACAACAACGTTTGCATCGCTCCGACTTTTTGGCGGACCTAGAGGTGGCTTGTACCATAACCTATTCAAGAGGGTTATAAATCGACAAGCAAACTTTGGCCGTGCATATGAGGAAAAACAGAACATACCTGTTCGTATAACCACACACTTATGTAATCGTAATTCAACAAAGCAGTATTCACAGATTGGTAGCAATATATCAAACTTCCCGTATCTGTCTCCTGTATCTGCCCAATCTTTGTCTCCACCTCAGCAAACAAACAGAATGCTATCAAACAATTTTGCCTGCTGTTCACTAAATGCAATATCCATCAAAACTAAAACTGACATAATGAAAGACTATGTTGTTGACTAGGACTGCGGCATACTTGCAGTCACCCAGACATGGTTGGGCCTGTTGAAACTAATATAAATGTTGTAAAATATCTTTGCCCCAGTGGTTATTTGTCTATACACATCCCACGTGAATCACCAAAAGACGACGGCTCTGGCTTTATGTATAAAGACAAAATTGAAGTATGCATGCCAACAGAATATACTGCTAAATTCAAGTCATTTGAGCACATGGAATGTATTCCAAGATCAAGCCTTAGCAATGGAACTTTTCGTCTGATAAACACATATCTGCCACTCCCACCCACACCACAATCCAGTGCAAATAAATCGGCAGTCAAGTTGTTTCTTTATGAGTTTTTCTCCATTTCAAAAGAGCGGACCGTCTCTTCAGGGACTTTACTCATTATAAGGGATTTTAATTGTCGTGTTGGAAATGAACAAAGGAGGATTTCTCGGACTTCTTATCTGTCTAAGAGACTTTCAATTTCAAACAGCATGCACATGACTCAAATCATCAGGCGGGGCATACACTTGACTGCAAGGGCCAGTGATAACAGTGTCAACATCACTGACGTATGTGATTCTATCATACCTGACCACTTTGTAGCGCACTTCAACATCAAAACAAAGAAACCGGAGCCGGTTAAGAAATTGACTACCCACCGAAAGCTGCGTGCTGTTGATTTGAAACCTTTTTTCTCATGTTATTCTGCACTTTGGTCTGGCAAGCCAAACACAAATCTCACTTTGAGACCTTGAGACACAGTATGATCCCATTGCTAGAAAACTATTGGAGAAAATGCCGCTGAAAGAAATGATTCATTGTAGCAAGACCATCAGCGCCCTGGAATACTGACAACATCAGATAAGCAAAGAAGGATGGAGAAGGCTTCCGTGACGATGCAAAAGTGCATGCGCAACTGCTGTCAGAGAATTATTCTCATCTTAGTGCACAATGTTAGCAAAGTACTGCGAAATACCAAGCAGACTACAACAATGGACCATTTTCCCATCATGGTGATGACAAGAAGAAATTATACAAAATTATTGTCAAGCTTCTGCATGGAAAAACCACGTCACCTTTCTTCAGAATACTCAAAAAGAGAACTACCGGACGAATTTGCCTTGTTTTTTGTAGAAAAGGTAGCTAAAACCTATGCAAAAATTACAGATGCTAAAGGTAACATCATCCTGCCATCAGACGACAATTGTGAGCCTTGTTCCTTAAGTTTAAAACATGACTTGTCAGCAGCATTTGACACCGTGGATCATGACATTCTACTTAAATGCTTAAGCCTGCGTCTGAGTATGTCTGGTTCAGCACAGAGATACAAAAGATCTTATCTCAGTAACAGGGGCCAGATGTTTATGATTCATGTTTGGTGAAAAGAAATAAAAAGTGTCAGACTTTATGAAAATGGAAAAAGGACAATATTTGTCTAGCTATGATTTTGTCATCGTTGGTCAATCCCCCCCCCCACCCCTGTCTTAAAAGATCTTCCATCCATGAAGGATTATGATCATCAACTTGCTATGAAATACAAAATGTATCTGGATGCAAACATTTGTTCTGGATGGGTCACGAGCAAACATTACCTTTGCTTGGTTTGGAATATATATTTTTGTTCAAGGACTGGACAAGTCAACCTGTATCTTAAAGGTATACTTGGAATATCTTAAGTATCTTCACATCTTGCATCACAGCCACCCATTTACCCCAAAAATACAATTTTTAATTTTACAGTAGTCATGCTGTTCCCCAGTACACTAAGGCTACTGTCCCTTTTTGGCTAAATTCGGTGAGAAATATTCACATAAACCTAAGCAAAGTATACATTTCTGGAAAGGCCATGATCAATAAACTGCAAACAAATTTGAATTGCAACGCTTTGATTTAAATTGTTGATACACAATCATTTATTTGATCAGAAATCACAGTATAATATGGATAACAGAAGTGGAAATAAGTTAGTAATGGTTTTGTCAAACATCAAACGGTTTTCTGATAATTATGGGCCACATTTGTGGCTAAAATGAGTCCCACCGATTTATTTTATCTGTTTTGCCATTACAGTGCTTCAAAGTCGCTATTTTTGTTTATTTTGGGTTTGTGAGATTTAGCCCTTCATAATTCCAAACATTCAACCTATGGTATGCATGTTACCACTTATGTTGGGAGTAATTCACTGAAAACAGATTTCAATTTCGTTGAGCCAGTAATAAATCTGTGTTCACCTTGAAAACGCGATCATCTGTGATGATAAGACATTGGAAATAACAATGTCCACCAGAACATTAAATTTAATGAGTCCCTTGCTCAAAGAGGTAGATCACATTGCTATCTTCAGAGCTAAAGGGCCTGAGGAATTTTAAGACAGACAGAAAAAAACACTTCTTCAAATTCATGAACAATAAAGTGTTTTGAAAGCCCATGGTACACACGCGTACACCAATAAACATTAGACTTGTCACATCAGATAACTGATCAGAACCACATTTAATAAAAAGTCACGCACGCAATCCAAAGAAAAACACCTACTTCATCCCTAGTAAACATCTATACCTGGCAATAGCCCTTCCAGAGCTAAGGAAGATGTACGATTTCCGTTATAATAACATGAAGATGAGACTCAGCGAGAAAGCCAAGCTCCTACATACAGACACTCACGGACTCAGGTATGACATTCAAACAGAAGATTTGCATGAATAAAATAAGACCAGCCATATTAAACCCATCGATTACGAGCATTGACAAACTGCCTAAACAAAAATATCATGGACACATTTAAAGACAACATCTGTAGAACCAGACCATGAAATTCATGCAACTGTGATAAAAGTTGCTTGCCTACAAAATGAATGACTTCATAATAAAATGTAAAAGATATAAAAAACGGTAAAGAAGAAATTTTGTTCAATAATTACAAAACGTGGTTTTTGTTGTTGTTGTTTTTTTTTTTTTCAACAGAGAGCATGATCATGAAAGGCTCCAATCACGACATCTGCACTTACCAAGTTAGCGAATTCCCATCTTATCCATCAATGATAACAAACAGAATTGTGCTCAGGCTTCGTGTACATACTCGTGCATGTGGCTAAGCACTCTGAGAGCACCTATGACCACACATGCTCACAGCAATGCTCACTGGGGCCTGGCCTAAAATCGGCGATTTTACACCATATTGGGTCATGCTTTGGAGCGACACTTTGTGCTGGAGACTGCTCCAACAGTTTACAAGTGTCCTTTTTATACATGCTTGTCATGCCTTTCAGGGCACATCCTGTTTTAGCTTAGCGGCTCAACATACATCATGTAATGTTTCTGCGCAAAAACTTGCTGTCGAGACATATCAAAACTGTACCCGCTAACGACATTGAACGATGATTTCCAAGCATATGCTAAGGAAATGTTCTCCGGTGACAGGTCAATGAACCAAGGCTTCTTTCCAAGAATAACTTTCAAAATCTTGACGATATCGCCTTTATTGCACTGGTTGAACATGATGCTCTTTCTGTAATTTCACCATGTGGTGTGTCTTGGTTTGCTTTTTCAAAGTTCTCGAATTTTTAATTTTAAATTAATACTCCTATATGATTTATGTTTTTTCCAGTCTGGGCATTTATATGCGACAGATCTGGCCAGAATGGGTATTTTTACAATGCGGAAAAATTTAGAAGTGTACGACACCTGTTATGTCGGGAACTTTTCATATTTTTATTTCAACAGCACAACAGAATGTAGAGTTAAGCCTTAAGACATAATTACTACTGGGAAGGAAAATATTAACATAAAGGTTTTCCCCATAAGAATGAAGAAATTTGGTAAACATAAATCAGACAAAACTTATTGCCTCGAATGCAAGAGTAAAATTAATAAGTTACCAAAATGCGGGCTCAAGGTTTAAAAGTTTTTCTCCACCCAAACTTGAATATTTTATCCGGAAACATGCTGGATTCCACCCACGGAATATGTAAAAGTTTGACTCACGGAATTCACCAAGCCTAGAGTCGCTTTAACACGGCACTTTTTGATGATACTCCAGCGTCTTCTTGGCTCAATCAACAGATTCACGCAATGGGGGCACAGACCTTTTTTTTTTTTTTTTTTTGGTTACAACAACAAAGGGCTGTTCGCCATTTGTAACCAATAAACTAGTAGTCAGCCATCAACGCGTCTGATTGTTTTTGACTGAATGACTGAAACGGACATTAGTCCTGAATTGTGATGTAAGACAGTCTGATTTATTTAAATGGAATATTCTTCGAAATTTGTTTTGGTAAAAGACACTATAAACCTTTCCGAGTCCGGAAGACTGAGTTAGTAACTTTCCTGGGTGCAGGTTGGACACAATGATCTCGGGCCAACAACAGTTATTGGCCTGGGGCATGCCATCATGACTGGTCTTATCTATAAGTGTCAGCAAAAGATGTGTACGCAAAAACATAAGAGCAAACGACAATTTATATTCGGGCACTCTCATGTGATTTGAGGCGAAAAGGATTGAGATAACGACGCTCAAATGATTCAGCGGAATTTGCAAAGTTACGCCAATTTGATTTTGTGATTTTTATAAGCAAGGTTCTTTGACCCTTGGTGTTAGACCGCGCATATGACGTAAAGTCCTATGATGTGCTACCGATTGTGTGTGAACAACACGAGTCATGCACAATAATATCCCCTCACAACTGCAAATCAGCTTGTCTCAGTATTATATTATACGGGTCGCTGTTTGTGCAGGGAATCGGGTTATTATGTCTCCCCGTGCAAGGGGGGGGGGACATGTTGTTTTTGCGTCCGTTTCTTCCCCTTCTTCTTCTTCATCTTCTTCTTCTTCTGCTTCTTTTTCTTCTTCTTCTTCAACACATTGTTGCGTGCGTTGCGGACGCAATAACTCACAAAAGATTTGACTTGGGAAGCTGAATATTTTTGTGAAGATGTTCCTATATAAAACCTTGCTTTGGATTGCAGATTGGTGACCTTGACTTATTTTTCAAGGTCACATGGGCATGTCATCTAAAATTGACGCGGACGCAATAACTCTGCAAGGATTCGACTTAGGATGTTGAAATTTTGCATGATTATGCACCATAATATGAACTTAGTTCGGATTGTAGATGGGTGACCTTGACCAATTTTCAAGGTCATATTGCGACTTTTTACAAATCATTGCAGATGCACTCGAGAAAGATTTGACTTAAAGAGGTTGACATTTTGTGTGATTATGTTTGTATGTAAGACTTTTGTAAGACCTTGCTTGTCACTGCAGATGTATGATCTTGACATATTTTTCTAGGTCAGGTGGTCATTTCGTCAAAAATCAATGTGAACATGATAACTCAAGAAAGATTTGACTTGGGAAGTTGAACTTTTATGTGAAGATGTTCCTATATATGATCTTTCTGGGGATTGCAGGTGGATGACCTTCACCTATTTTTCAAGGTCGCATGGGCATGTCATCTAAAATTGACGCAGACGCAATAACTCTGCAAGGATTCTTCTTAGGATGTTGAAATTTTGCATGATAATGTACCATAATATGAACTAGGTTGGGAATGTAGATGGGTGACCTTGACCGATTTTCAAGGTCACATGGCCACTTTTTAAAAATCATTGCAGATGCACTCGAGAAAGATTAGACTTAAATAGGTTGACATTTTGTGTGATTATGTTTCTATGTAAGACTTTTGTAAGAGCTTGCTTGTAGCTGCAGATGTTTGACCTCGGCCTATTTTTTAGATTTTGAAAAGTCAATAAAGAGTGTACCTTCACCATATCTGTAGATCATTGGAATCGGTATGCCAATCTGTAAAAATAAGGGTGACAATAGTAAGGGTGCACGGGGAGACATTTGATTTTCTGTCGGAAAATCAGCCTGTTCTAGTTACCAATATTTTGGAAATAAAGAATACTTGGTGCAGGCAAATGCAATTTCATTCTTGTAACGGACTTAGGAAGTACTAAATTATTGTGACAGTTGTATTTGTAAATTAAAATTTCTCGAAAAGACACTAATTTTGTGAGAAAGGGATGTCTAGCCCTGTCTGTGACTGTGATATGCCCGTGTGTTCGCTGTGATTGACAGAGTGAACCCCGTGCGTTATTGGAAGAAGTTTATATGCATATCAAATAAGTCCAGCACAGTCGTTGTTTTGCCATAAATGCGTTGCTTGATGCCTTCAAGTTTGTTGTACATTAAGCAGGTGCTACAAACCTACAAAAGCCAGTTGTCCACTCTGGGGAGACAAAACGAGGTCCATCATGAAAATGATGCTAAGGGTAATGTAAGAATTACCGGTTAATGTCACCCTAGATTTGGGCTATTTCTGACTGACTCTAAGTCTATATTGGTTGAGAACATTATCAAATAATGTGCAAGTAAATTATCACGAATTTCGGTAGGTGCATCATGTGACGTTAGGTAAACGAGTTCCTACAATTAAAAAAGGGGAGAGCTAGATTTAGGTTTTGGTGGGCTTAAAAATAATTCTTGAAGTATTTGAGACATGTCACCAGAAAACGGAGATGAAAAGACACTGATAAAATACTATTTACATGATGAAAGAAGTTTTCTTCTGTTAGGAATAATAATACTTGACTTTTTACATATTTTAAGTTAATCTTTCCTCAAAACCGCCAGATGGCGGAAGCACAATGTCAGGAAAGATGCGATCGTCAGCTGTTATATGGTAGAATTATCCAGCAATATCAATCACATTTCGCAGGCAAATCCAGCGCATAAGATACTACTGTGGGTTGGAAGCAAGATATCAATCCAATGATTTATCCCTGCCTCCTCTGCATCATTAAAAATCTCAAACGTTGCATGAAACGAACCATCTCTGCGTCTTGGGCATCCTTAAAGGCCCTCTGGATTAACCATGTTAAAATTTGATACATGGGTGACTTGTGGGTTGTTCCCACCATACCATCAGCTTTAAGAAAATCAGATGTAAAAATAATACTTTTGTTCACATTTTTATTTCAAAAACTCACTTTGCCTTCAATCGTCGCTGTCCGTTTATTTCCGACACCACAAGGCGCGAAAGGCTTATGACGTCGCAAACGCGACCCCGCTGGCTCACAGGGAAGACTCCGACCATGCTAGCGAGTCATGGCTGTCAAGTGTCACTTGGTTTAAACATATTTTATCCACTTTTTATCAACAGGATTAAAAATGCATTTAGAAATATTTGTTTTCGTCCCAGTTCCCGCCCAGGATGTGGGTTGCTGTTATTTGTAGCAATACAAGTTCAGTGCGTTGCTGTTATTTGTAGCAATACAAGTTCTGCAGCTTGTTTACATTCCCCCCAAAGACTTGAAATTACGGAAAGCGTGGACCCGTGCAGTCAAGACTTACAGGGACAAGTGGCAAGGCCCTGGGAACCGATCTAACCTATATAGCGAACACTTTGTGAAAATTAGCTTTGGTTTGTCAAATATGCCGATATTTAGGATAGGTTTGGCAAGAAAAAGCGACTGTTGTTGCCAAATGCAGTCCCATGGATGGACAATGGAAGGATTCATGGAACTGGCCAAATTAGGCATTACTCATAAAACTAAGAACAGTCATTCATTATTTTTTCCAGTATTTAGAAATTAATCTTCAGTATGATTCTGATTTCAAAGCTTGCATAACAGCAAAATATAGGACTGGTAATTCTACGACTGTTACAATGTATCTGACAATTATCAATCGAATGTCACAGTGACAACGTCGGTCTGGGATGTTAATTGTTACAAAGTAACATTGTAACAAAATTTTAGTGTGCTTAACCATTTTGATTCAATTGATGGGGAAAATGGGTGGAAGATATGGACAAACAAGGACCGATCTTGTTTCATACCCAGGTCTAGGATTGAACAGTCTATAACTGGTTGAGTCAGCTGCCCACTGTCATGTGTATGTCCAAGGAGTCTAGATATATCTAGCCTCCTTGGTATGTCCAATTACTATAATTGTGTATTGCTAGGTGTTTAATCCCATAACCAGATAACACTTGTTTGGACAGCTACCACATTCACCCCTCATCTTTGCATCTGCCAAGAGCAGCGGGCGGCTGGTGTTTCATCTTTTTCAGTCATGTGCCACTGTTTTTGACAGTCTGTGGCCAGCTCCCAATAATCGGGTGCACAAAATTCCATCTCATTGTACCTTTGTCGTTAATATGAAACCAGAAAGACGCTCGCCTTTCACCTCTGCGGGTTCGATTCTCGTCCTGGGCAGCATGTTGAAAAAGTTTCTACCACTTTAATCGTGCACGGCGGTTTTTTCCGAGTTCTTCGGTTTCCTCCACCACGACAAGGTAGGAAGTATACGCCAACATCTGTGCCATGGAGAGTGACTCGATAAGTCAATACTTGACTTCTTTCACAATCCATGTTAAACAAATGTGTCTATACTTTTTTTTTTTTGAAAATAAGTCAGTCACAGAAAAATATTCACCATTACTACATATTTAGTATTATTAGTTTATTCAACTTCCGCGAACGGAGAAAGCAAAATTCATATAACTCCTACATCGAAATAGCATCACATTACACAATGGCTAAGCATGTACATATAAGGAGAAATAATAACAGACATATATACATATAAACCAATATAATTATAATTTCACCAAATTAAAATACTTCAGATATTAAAATTGTATATAGATATGGGTTCACTGACCAACACCCCTACCAACTAAAAAGCTTTGGTCAGTAACATGGCCAGGTGATGACTGTCACTGTACGGTTTCATGTAGTCATCCCTACTAAGAACGCATTTCAAAGAGTCAACGACACTATCACACTGTCGTAGCGTTCATAATGAATACGATCTGAAATAAAGGATATCATAAACACATGTACTGATGACAATGTTTGCGGAAACGTAAATTACTGCCCTCCAAGGATCGCGAGGTTACTGCCGGGTAGGTTTTCTGATATTGAAAGCTATATGCAAACTTATATTTAATCATCCATAAACCACACATATGGGAATGGAAAATTAACTGTTTGTTTAGACTTTTATATGCCGTAGCCGTTTAAGTGAATGATAGAATTTGAAACACTGCAAGACCTAGCCCATCCTGACGCAAATTCCAATTTATTGCATTCATGCTTGTTCTTGTTAAATGAAATCTACTACCTTTTGATAGGACATATTTCTTTTGCAACGAATTATCATTGCCCAGACAGCAAGTTGGGATCGTCTGGCTGTACCACGGCTGCACTCCCTGCAGTGCTGGGGACGGTAGGGTTCTGGTCGTTCCTAATGTGCCCAAGGCTGAATGATTTTTTCCTCTGTTGCTTCAGCTTTTCTTATTAATTCTTCTTCATCATCATCAGACCATGTACATAAAAAAACTCAATTCATACTGTCTGGAATCACTTTGCTCTGTTTTATCTGCCCTAAGTCTTGGCAAATTGAAGGCACTCTTGCTTATAACACATTCAGCCTGGCCAGCGGGTTGCGTTTGTGACGTCACCAACTCTTTCCCACATCGGGCCACGACGGGAGAAAATTCGCGCGCTTTCCTGTCGCAAATGTGGCGCACTTTTGGAGCTAAACACTATTCGAAAATGAAAATCAACATTTTGGTTTTCAGATATCATTTCTAACCAACCTAAGTATCAACTTTCTAATTTGTGGTACCCAATCAATCAAGAGGACCTTCAAAGTAAAACTTGTACCATGAAACGAACCATCTTTGGTCAACATTGGCTTCAGATATTGAATCATTCGCTTTGTACCTGCAAATTTAGTATAACAGAACACACGACATTTCTGTTCAAGTGAACGTGTAAAATTTATGCAATGCAACTTATTCATTACAACGGGCATGACCAGAACTGCATATTTATGTGTCAACGAATAACCCAGACCAACATAGTTGGTAAAATCTATGTATGTTCCAGTCGTTGAAATATACATACGTTTGCATTTCAGTAACCACTGACGGTATTTGTTATCGATGTTAACAAAGGCAACTAATGGATATTTGATAATTATGAAAATACAATGTATTGCAACAGGGAAGCTGTGAAAGGCAGAAGCACAATACACAAGCTCCTCACAGGGAGCTTTGTCTCCAGCGCACCAATGCTACCTCAATGCTTTCCGTCGGATTGTTTTAAATAAAATTTCCGTCCAGCTCCAATTTTTCTTTTGCAGTTGTCTTCAAATTAACCCAATAAAGTTTTGTAATGAGACTGCTTTATAGCGTGTGCCGAAACAAGACTGACAAGTCACAAGTGCCCAGCATGACGTGCCGCTTCTTGTCTCAATCGTGCTCCAGGGAGGGAAGTCCAGTATTGCATCTATTATACATCAACTGCACGCTCCCCGAGGTACACCATCAACAATATCCTGGGACAGTTACCGGGGCAACCAAATAACCCTACATCGATGGAGAAACGTCTATATCTATATTACACCTATCTGCAGCATCACTTAAAAGTGACACACGAGCCCACCTGCCAGGCATGTTACCACAAGAATGAAATGGCCAGCAGCCCGTGGAATTCGAGATTTGGGACCCGTGTAGGCTTTTGATGAATGGAGCAAGTCCATTTGCAACAAGTCTCGTGCATTAGAGCCCAGTATGTCTTGTTGGAATATGTATAGTCTCCCTTAATAAAGGAACAAGGAAAGGCTTACACTTAGTAGGAGCACGTGTAGGCAGGTGGTCTAATTACCCGCAGTCCAAAGAATGTTTTACTAATTTCTTTCCTTTGAATCATTTAAATATAGCCTGCGTTTTAGGTTCATTAATGTACCTGCGATGAATCCGCCCACTGACATCTAAAATTTTTTCCAAAGACTGGTTATCTGGGGGATTGCCCTTGCAAACCTCTGCGGACGATACAAATTTCAAAAAGCTTGTCTATTTCCCGCTAACAAATCCCTAGATCAGCCTCCTACATATTGCTGACTTATGCATATGGCAATACTAACTTGTTTCATCTGCGCTTTTTCTTCATCATAGCTGGCAGTAACCAGAAAATCAACTGTCATATTATAGCAGACGACATGCAATTTTTGGCGCCTAAATGCGGCGAAGAAAGGTCCAGGGCCATGCGATAAATCAAGCCAGAGGGTACGAACATGAGACTGAAGACGCGGCATTATTTATACTATTGTTCATCTTAGGCGCAGGTTGAACGTTGAACTTCGATTTCGTGCGAGAAGCTTGCTTTTTCATGTGCACTTTGTTAACATACATATCACCATATGCCTGTGGTATGATGGTCTACAAATAGACAGTAAGGTGCCTAGATTTCGTTCCCAAATAAGACAATAACCCTCTGTTCACCTCCTCCTGTTACAAATTTGTTTGTTTTATCGAGTAGTGTTTCGGTAAACCTACCTTTGCTCTACTCATAACAAAAACAAAAGCTGTATACATCGTCATGATATAAAATACAGGGTTGTGTAACATCCCGGGGGGTGGGGTGTGTATGTGTGCCTCGGACATTTTTATACAATAAGCTATCTTAATCCTACACCAGATGTAAAAAGGAACCCTTTCCTAATCCTGTGATGTGTTGAAAGGAGTGCTGCATTGGTGCATCCTTATTGTTACTCCTGTCCTAATCCAGCTGTGTACATTTTTTTTGGGGGGGAGGGGGGGGCTTTTCTAACCCTGGGAGTAGTGAAAACAGGGCCTTTCCCGCGGCACATATCCAGTACAATCCCACATGGAAGTACCCCCCCCCCCCCCCGCGTGTACCATGGAGTATGGAATGAGATGGCGGATTCGGGTCTCATTTGACTATCTGGGTTGGTTCGACTCATGCGCTCGGCGGCTTAAGCCAGCACTGGAACTGCTGGAGCAACAGGCCGACGGCAAGTTCTGTGTCAGTTATAAATCAGGTGACGGGTGGGGTGGGGCGAAGGCTATAGCTACAAGGCCAAGTGAAAAATACACGTGGTTTAGATGACATTAAAACTGTAATGTAGGTAGGTGAGAACTTTTTGTTGTCTTTAAATGGCCGGGAGGGGGAGGGGTTGGTTAAAGGTATAGAACTACTATCCATTATTAAACTTGCTTTTAAACATGTCTGAAAAAAGAGTTATGATAAAATTTAAAAGTTTTGTTGTCTGCATACGTATATTGATTATTACTATTAATTCACCATCTATCAAAAATCCATTGGCCTGATGCATGATTTATAAACAAGATGACCTTTGTCCTTTGAAAGTCTAAACAGTACGTATCATTTAAAAAGATTGCACTCAACACTTAAACTTCTTACATTGGTGAATGAATTGAATAATTGATAAAGGGCTCTCAGTACAAAAAAAAACAATCAATAGTGTATGCA
This sequence comes from Hermodice carunculata, assembly GCA_964020975.1. NCBI lineage: Eukaryota > Metazoa > Annelida > Polychaeta > Eunicida > Amphinomidae > Hermodice > Hermodice carunculata. Next base: position 587,341 of record CAXHWN010000400.1, read on the forward strand.
TACCTTTGCTCGAGAGAGTCTAAGGATTTTTTTTTCTGAAAAGAAGTTTTTTTATCGTTAACTCCATGCTTGTGATCATGGAATGCCCCCATACATTATTATATAATAGGAAATTATTTTTAGCCTACGGCACATTGAAAATAAAAGTGAAGAAAATGGATTGTTCCCGTGCATTAATTAGAATCCAATTCATGATTTTCCTTTGTTTTTGTTTTTTTTTCTAACCTCTTAAACACAACATTCATTCACTTAAATATTCTGAGACAGAACTATCAGCTTGAAACGCCTTTTTTAAAATGTGCAGAAAAAAAATCGCATCATAAATCCATAGTCACTCATTACGAAGTCAGACTTTTGGCTGTGCAGTTCACCTTTCACACGGCCACATTAAATGTGCAGTACAAGTTGCTGAGTTAAGCATGCTTGTGATATTGAAATAAAGCACAGGCTACAGGGGGCGCCATCTGAGATAAATCGGGGTAACGCGATCCTATTCGCAGTACCTTCAAACGGTTTACCGTCCCCAATACACGCCATAACTCAACAATATCCGAATGCTAACCTTTCAATAACAAAGCTGCCCCTCAGCGATTGCTGTATTTAAATGCAGCGTGGCTTTTGGCTTGTTTATTTACTTTTTATTTCCTTTTTTATTTTTTATTTATTTATTTTTTTTATTATCATTATTATTTTTTCATGTATTTTCTGCTACAAAATGTTCAAGAGAAAATCCAACTGGAAGAATTTGTGCTCAGTGAGCAGCTGCCCTCGGTTACCACGCCGACAAGAAGGCGTCAAGACATTGCTGCGGTTTTGTGACTGTTGGGACGCTCAAACCTCAACTCGGCTCTCAGTGGACGATACGTTGAAGTTCAAAAGATTATAGGCCTGTGGGCGCGATTCTGTAAGTTTGATTCAAGCATTCCCATCGCATATCGCTGATTCAAACAATCAATTTCATTAACTCAAACCCTAGACAGAAATGACGGAGACGACATTTAACATATATGTGCGCTTTAAAGCATCGCATCGGTTTCCTCAGAAAGGTATTTCTATATCGTCTGCTTTAAGCAATCCCAGTTATATGTTTCAGAATGCAAATGGAATTTTAGCAGAGAGTCTTTTCCATATAGAGATGTTTAACAAATGTACATGTTCATCGCACAAGGAAAGGGTGCCCTTTATATGGCGTTTCTATGACATTTTTTGAGAAAACATCTTTTTTTAATTACCGACACATGTGGACAGACATGAAAACATAACAGTAGGTTGCATATGACAACGATACAGACAGCAAGGGTTTTTAAATAGCTTTCCTTTAAAACAATTTTGTTTGACAAATTCGGGAGAAAAAGAGCCCAGTTAAGAATTGTTCAGCAGAACAATAGAAGGAGGTACAGCTTAGGTGCAATTATCTCTATCGACTATACCTGTCACTATACTCAAAATTGAGATTCGATTTGCCTCCTTAACGTCTAACAACTTTTGTATATGATGAATTAACCGTAAAAAAGCCAATGGGACACACATGGCAGTTAGAGTGACCTTGAAACCCTTTATAATTTTGGAGACATTCAAGACTTAAATTCGAAATGTCGACAGTTAGCACAATTTTCGACATTTTTACTCTAAAAAATATCAAGGTGAAATACTGGCACGCAAAGAGGATAGCCATGTTTTATCTAAAGTTCTATCATGCAAAGTTCTTCAAGAACAACACCAGACAAGAGCCTACCTACGGACATAATGAAGCAAACGATATTTATTAATACAACCTTCACTGCTACTGGACCTGGCAGATGGCAAGCGTACTACTTAAACACCGCAGATGTGTACACCGAAGCCACCGCTTCCGTGAGGATCTTGCACTCTTTCGTTGAACCAAAACAAAAAATGTTTCAAGAACAAGTTTCATTGTAAGGTTGAACAACTTTTGTTCTGGTTACAGCGTTTGTATTATCACCGGGTCATTATTACCTTATAGCATATGAAAAAGTCATTTACCTTATGTATAAGGGGGTGAAGGAGGCCGAGTGTCGTGACTATATATATATATATATATATATATATATATATATATATATATATTATCAGTGAATGTCAAGATTTTCAATAACGTCCGTGAACATTGAAACTTGTGCCTCCTACATTAGTAGAAGTTTACGTGTGCTTAACCCGGTCTAGCACCATAATGTCGTGGCTCTGTGTTCTTTTCTTTCATACGGAATTTAATTTAGTTGTGTGGCTTCAGGTTACTGTGAAGGTCCGGGAAAAAGGACCACGATATGTATAATTTATATTTTAAAAAATGGAAGATATCTGTAATATTTCATTCCAACGACGGTAGCACAACATATGGAACCAATCACCCAAGGTCTTCACATCAAAGAACACACACGAAATTTATTAATATAATAGGTAGAAAAGTAAAAGAAGATCGACTCATTTACACGCACAAATAAACGGAAACAGTCATTCATCTGGCATAGAAGAGACGAGAAAGGTTAGGCGACACACTTACTGATTTCTAGACAGAAACTACATTGTTTTATCCACTAAAAATACATTTGTTATCAGTCCTCTGCACCTGCGCTGTGTGAAGGTTTTTCCAGACAGCGTAAGTTCTTATCCGAGACGGATGCAGTATCCAAAGTCCGAATTAAACGCCCAAGTATGGTACAATACAGACAAGCTTTCTGTGTGAAAAATTTCAACGTTACAAATACTAACTTTTAATCAAATACATTGGGTTCAAAAAGTAGCGTAGCATATTCGATTTAATTTTTTTCTTAAAAGTGGGTGGCTTTTCCTATCACCAAAAAGTTCAAACTGTATTTCGCAAAAACGTACATTGTAACATCTTAACAATGAAAACAAAAGATCTAACCGTATCAAGAGTTCACTGATGCAGGGAATTAATTTCGCCCTAGTACGTGGTACAGGATATAAGAAAATCGAGAGACAATGTATATTGTATCGTTTTGTGTGTTTTGTATATATATTGTGCGTCTCCGTGTCTGGAGAACCCCTCGATTAGTCATCATATTATGTACTATTGGGCAATCCAGTATAAATAAATACGTTTAAATTAATATATATATATATATATATATATATATATGTGTGTGTGTGTGTGTGTGTGTGTGTGTGTGTGATTATGCGCGCGATGGTGTTTGTAGTTTGGGTTTGCTACGCATTTTTGTACATGATATTTACTGTGTCAAGATGCCGTAATTAACGGGCAACGTATGTATGATTAAAGTTAAAAGTATAACTCCATATATGACAACGAAACCTAGATTTACACACGGTGTCCAACAAAATGATTCTACTATTGAAAGAGATTAAACCAATCAGAGACAAAAGGCAACCGGAAAAATAGGAAACAGTAACTAGCGTGCACACATCTCACCTCTTTTTTTAAAGAGCTTAACGTATTGACAATGAATGAACTGTTAAAATTATCATGTTACAGATCTTATTATAAATACAAACACAACACATTGCCAGCTTTCTTTATTAATTGCCTAAATGTAATATGGCAGGATTCAGGCGCAGGGAGAACAGAACAGACTGAGACTGCCGATATAATATCATAGTAGATACCCCAGTTTCCAGCCTAAAAGCTTCCACAAATGTCACAAAAACAAAAACTTGCCATAATGTATACACCATAAAATGCCAGCCGTTATAAATGAAAAACTATTTAGCATCAGCTGTAGTAGACAAGTACAATATAAATACACATTCGTTTGATGGATTTATCAAATATGCAAAGGAATATATAATTAATAACCATGATCCAGTTTGCAACATTGCAAAGCGTTACCGTTGTAATGTTCGAAACTAACTTGTAGTTCGTTCTTGTTGGGAAAATGCAATACCGCTTCTACTTTACTTTTTAGAACTTCCTGTTACCAGTATATCATAAGAGATCACAAATGTTAGTCTGCACTAATTCTGCAGTAGGGGCCCATCTGAAATGAAATGAACTTTATTGACTGTACTACAATACATATACGTTGCAATCTGTGAAGGTACACAAATACACACACACAATTACAAATACAGACTTCATATACAAATACAAATACAAATACAATACCAATGCAAATGCCAGAAAAAGATCAAAGGATATACACGCACACACACACAAAAAACAGAACTAATACCACCAGACACACACTCAAACACACACAGAAGAACTTACAATGTGTTCCCTCTAATACTAATCATTGCATTGGTTACGAAATGTTGTCTGCAATTTTTGAAAGCGGCTCTCTGTGGTCTTCAGGGACTATATTGTAACATAATACAATATACTTGTGTAAAACATTATGTGATTTCACACATATACTGCGCAATTGATAGACCGAATAAAGTTTTGTTCATATCATATCATATAAAAATATTCCAGTTTTATCTGGGTTCACATTGAATGAGAAACTGCATTTCCCGCCCACCTGATTTGACTGTTCAGAGGACTTGATGTGTACATAAACGTATCCCACAGTACTTAGATGTAACATCACGTGCAATTAGACGGATCGATACCTTCAGTGCACATTGAATTTGATAAACATATGGTCTATCCGCCTCCTGACTCAATAATAAATTATGTTAGTTCTTTGGTGAACACGCTTATGATTTTGGACAGCATATTGGGGAAGTATATGAAGGGTAAAGTGTAATAAATAAGAATCAACTACGCCTCACTTGTCTTTTTCCTATACGTTATTCTCTCTTGGAACTATGCTTCTTTTGGCAACGTTAACTGTTCCTCTCTCATCAAAGTGCGTATGTACATGTACATGTAAGCGTGACGCACGTACGTACATGTACATGTAAGCGTGACGCACGCATGTGCATGTACATGTAAGCGTGACGCACGCATGTGTATGTACATGTAAGCGTGACGCATCACGGGTTCTGCCTGGTCGCTGCTGCTCCTGCTGTAAAGGGATATTTTTGCCAATAAATAAATAAGTAATAATACATATGGCCACATATGTAAACATGCTTAACAAAATAAATGCATCATCATCATTATCACCTTCAAAATCATCATCACCATACTGATACGGTCCAGAAACCCATAAATGATGAGGGTATGTCATCTGACTGGACAATAACAGCGTACTAAATGTATATATATATATA
>CAXHWN010000400.1:595000-617500 GCA_964020975.1 Hermodice carunculata
CCAAATACCAGAAACACCATGTGTACCTCTCTGGCTGTTGTCTTGTTTTCAGGACATTTGTGTGTGTGTGTGTGTGTGTGTGTGTGTGTGTGTGTGTGTGTGTGTGTGTGTGTGTGTGTGTGTGTGTGTGTGACTGCTCAGGTATACCCTAATCTATTCTGTTGATGGTACTTAATATTCCACGCGACACCCGTATTTCCCATTTAAAGGCACACAATTAGAGCGGCCCATGTTGAACCAATGGGGGTAGCAACTTTTTTCCAGTAGTATATGCTGTTTGATTGGAGATTTTGGAGATACTGACAGGCAAAGCACACGGTAGTACTCACCACGCAATAAAGTCTGCAAAGACAGGTAGGTGCATGGAAGGACGAGGCTGTTTGTCACAAAATTAATATTTTTTTTCAAATCGACACATCTGTTGTGTTAAAAAAGAACCAAGAATTCTAATTTGCGTATATTGTGCTGCCATATATACATCTTTCTTTCACATGTGCATAGGGTCGCAGTATATATTGACTCCTTCATTGCCCATTTCGACAAAAGGAATGTATTCTCTCTCTCTCTCTCTCTCTCTCTCTCTCTCTCTCTCTCTCTCTCTCTCTCTCTCTCTCTCTCTCTTTCTGTATATATAGACTTAATGACACCAGATATTCTTTGCAACCCGACCTTTTATTCAAGTGCCGGCATGCGCCAATTTCAAAACATTGAAATCCGTGTGAAGATGTTGCTTGATATTAACACTGAACCACCATTTCCAACAATTATTTATTTTTTCCCTTTTCACGATTTGATGTGCTTTTTCTGCTTGTTCTAGAGCACACTATTATTGTTAATAGGTCATAGGCATATACACGAACTCGACAGCAGGACAATCAATGGTGAAGCGCTTGTAGTCTAATGACCAGCACTGTAGGATTTGGCTTCACCAGAGTGGTGGAAATTGTGCTAGGCTGAAATCCATTACATAAAATTTTAGTTCAGATTTTGCCATCATAAAATATAGTGATTTGAACAATTAACTTTTAACATATTTTTCCCGGGGGGTCGTCGGATATTTAAAAGTGATATTGGGTGAGGACAGGTGAAAGTCCAGCATGACTGCATTCAGGTGGGGCAAAGTCAAAAGTTGGGTGTTCATCATATATGTTAATGCCTCTTATTTTGTAAGTCGGGCTTGAACTTAATTGGTGAGCATAGTCTTCCGTAAAGTTAAAGCTCTTACTCTCAGATACGCCAGGATGTGTTATAATGGTCGACTATGGGAAATTCAATTTTGTGGTGCCGCCACAAGTCAAACTGCTGTTGTGAATCAATCTGCCCCTCATTCCATACAGATGGAACGATTTGCTCGTCCAAGCGACGAAGAATTGAATAATATTGCTAGGCAATGTAAGTCCACCGACAGGCAAACTGCTTGGGGAGTAAAGCAGTTCAACTTCCATGTTTACATGCTTGCAGCGCCGTCATTAACCAGGGATTAATACCGCCAACGAGGGGGTTGTGCCTGTACCCTGACCCGGCCGCCGGCACAACACCCTCGCCGGCGGCCGGGTCAGGGTACAGGCACAACACCCTCGCCGGCGGCCGGGTCAGGGCACAGGCACAACCCTCTCGTTGACGGTATTGATCACAGGCGCTCGTAACGTTCAGTCAGTCAAGCTTTCGTTCTAATATACGTGTGTGTGTGGCGGGGGGGGGGGGGGGTTAGAGAGGATGGACCCGGAACATCTATGGCTATGCGCTCAATGACTCACACAGGGCCACATCTGCAATAAAATATTGTGTATTCATCTGTGCAGTCAATTATTTGTGCTAATAAGCTGGTGGCGGATGGGCCTAAAACCACAACGTCGTCACATGGAGCTCCTACATAGAAAGGTATGAAACGAAGCTCACATCTGGCCCAGCACTCCGCTTCACGTTTGGCATGATTTCTCCGTTTCTGTACACACCAACACGCTGTAACTCACCAGTTTATTCCAAAACTATTTTTTACAGGTATATCACACAAATAATCCATTGAAATCCACATATATCCACAGTAACACGCCTATCATTGTCGCAGATTTCCTACAAAATCCATTTCGGGCAAAAAGTCCGACATTCCAGCGCCAATGTATCCCATCCTGAATCGAGTTCTTTCCGTGGCATTAGCCGTATGACAAAACTTCTCAATCGTCGATCCAACCGTATTCTTTCATCCACACGCGTTTTCATCCTGTTTTCATTTCCACAAATCGTGAAACCTGACCAAACTTGATTCCGCCAGTGCTTCTCGAATGCATCTAAGTGTTTTAGCGGCCATACTTTTGACACAGACTGGTAGCCCAGCTGCTGCCTGATTGGTTACATGAACTGTCAGCCAATCAGAGAGCAGCTGGGCTGCCAGTCTGTGTCCAGTCAAAAGTATGGCCGCAAAACAACTTTGATGAATTGGAGAAGCACTGACGGATTAAAATTTGATCGGGTTTCACGATTTGTGGAAATGAACACAGGATATAAACGTGAGTAGATCAAAGAATATGGTCTGATTGACAATTAAGAACTGTTGTCATACGGCTGATATCACGGAACAAACTCGATTCAGGATGGGATACCCGTTTGAATTTGGCGCTGAAATGTCGGACTTTTTGCCCGAAATGGATTTTGTAGGAAATCTGCGACAATGATAGGCGTGTTACTGTGGATATATGTAAATTTCAATGGATTATCTGTGTGATATACCTGTGGAAAATAGTTTTGGAAAAAACTGGTGAGTTACAGCTTGTTGGTGTGTACAGAAACGGAGAAATCATGCCAAACATGAAGCGGGGTGCTGGTCCAGATGTGAGCTTCTTTCATACCTTTCTATGTAGGAGCTCCATGTGACGACGTTGTGGTTTTAGGCCCATCCGCCACCAGCTTATTAGCACAAATAATTGACTGCACAGATGAATACACAATATTTTATTGCAGATGTGGCCCTGTGTGGGTCATTGAGCGCATAGCCATAGATGTTTCGGGTCCATCCTCTCTACCCACTCCCCCCCTCCCCCGCCACACACACACATACGTATTTTAGAACGAAAGCTTGACTGACTGAACGTTAAGAGCGCCTGTGGTATTGATCCCTTCATTTACGTTCCCCATAATGAGGGCACATAAAAGGGCTGCATCTAAGATTCACAAAAAAGTATTCAACAAAAGAAAACATTCACTTACTTCTATGATCGCAGGGTCCTTCTTTGTCTGTATGAGTTTTCGGAATAGTGACTGGCTCCAGAACATTCAGCATCAGCAGAAGTCACCAAGGATGGCCAGCTTATAACATCATTTTTTTTTTTTACCGCAAATGTTCTCCTTACCATTATAACTTTTATGGAGCAACATGAACACAGGCAAATAAGACATACACGGCGTTAAAAATTATTTGCCACTGCCGGCCGGTGTATCAGAAAAGTGTCAATATATTTTACAAGGGAGGATCAATGTTATATCCGGTGTTTCTCGATCTAAGGCAGGAAGAGGGCGGATTTTATTTCAGTCAGCATGAAAGTGGATATATGGACCCCCATGTATTACAGCGTAAGCTTATGCCTGTTGGCTGATGAACATAACTTTTAAATAGATCATTAGCACCTGTGGTCCTGGCTCAGGCATTTTGCACTCGAAATAATGTCTGCTTAAATTTTAGACACCAGGCTACAGGGAACTGATTATGATGTTTGTTGATATCAACCAAATATATATATATAAGCCGTCGGTACTTTCGGACCTGTATCCACTATCTGGGCAACCTTCTCAACTAAGCTCCATCTTTAACTCAGCAGAGGCTCTTGTCTCCTGTGCCCAGTGCTGCTACTTAATTCATAGCCTGGGAGCGACTTCTGTGTCTGATACAATATTAATATTCTGGGGCCCACCGCCGCCCACAACTAGTAGCTCCAAGGCATTGTACTTACATCTTTAGGTACTGCTCACACTGGAAAAGTCCCATAATATATTGTATGTTACATTCATTAGACAGATTAACCATCCGTTAACACTTATCACGGATAGATAATATATGAAACCAAAAGTTTATATGACGCAAATATTTTAGAGCATCAATAATGACATGATATATCCTATTTTATGGTGTATATTATCTATTGGGCCTCTTACTTGCACAATGCATTGCACTACGTTAAAAATAGCGCTCACTAATACGTGCATGATTTGCTAGGGTATCGTGTTGCATTTGGATTTGTAACGAACGATGATTGTTGCTTCAGACACAACCGAGCACGCATATCAAAGTTAAGAGAGTGAGTCATGATTTAAGGTAAATCACCAATTGTTTGCCCTGGTAACTCGTAGAACAAACACCTGAAACCTAGCAAAATATTAAGATAACGATCACCGAACATCAGTGGCTAATTTTCCCGACCCAGGTTAACCATCCAGACTAAGTTGAAGTCAATGCTATATTTGAGTTGACTTTACTGCAAAAGGGGGAAAGGTAGCTTGAAACTTTTTTTATGTGTCATGAAATTTGTGAGGGTCGGGCCTTTTCAGTAGGGTTGCTCGGGTTAAAGGATCCACATACATATTTTTGTTAGGGCTCAGGTAACTTTGAAATTTGTTGATACAATTTTTAAAAAGATGTTCTTTCCCCTTTTACACATTACCTCCCTTGGCGTCAGTTTAATTTGTTACCAGGTCACAGCCGGAGGCACTTGTCTGTGTTCACAAAAAGACCGCTACTATTCCTCTTGTAGTCTACGGACAAACTCATTCGTTTCATTATCTGTAGAGGTTGCCAGTTGAGTGCGTGTAATGAGTAGAAATAGAAGATACAGGTATATCAGGCAGACTCACACCATTGCAATGATGTGTTGATATTTTTAGCGTGGTCGATTACGTGCGAACACAATCCCGTAGTGTCAATAAGTATGGTTTTCTTCCAAGCGTCATTAAAGAAAAAAATATCGCGAACAACACGACTTTCAGAAAACATGGTATCATACACGCAAACTAGCATGAAAACATTGAAATCCGTGTGAAGATGTTGCTTGATATTAACACTGAACCACCATTTCCAACACTTATTTATGTTTTCCCTTTTTCACGATTTGATGTGCGTTTTTTTCTGCTTGTTATAGAGCACACTATTATTGTTGTTGTGGAGGTCTTTAATACACAAGAAAGATGGCTAAGGAAACAATAGTACAATGTCAGACACAGTAACTTTTTTATGTCATCCTGTAAATTGATATCAGTTTTCAACATTTCATATATGTTGGAAGGAGAAGAAGAAGAAGAAGAAGAAGAAGAAGAAGAAGAAGAAGAAGAAGAAGAAGAAGAAGAAGAAGAAGAAGAAGAAGAAGAAGAAGTAGGAGATGATGATGATGATGATGATGATGATGATGATGATGATAATGATGATGAAGAAGAAGAAGAAGAGGGGGAAGAAAGTAAAGTAAAAGAGAGATAGAAAGAAAGAAAGAAAGTTTGGGCAAAAAGGAGGACTGAGAGGAATGGAAAGAGACAAAGGAGAAAGACAAGAAAGGGGAAAGCAGCTAAAAACCAGAAAACAGGATTTGCTTCACAGCAAATCTGTCTGGGTGCCTTCAAAATGAGACCGGTTTGAAATGCAACACTTTGCCATTGTTCAACATAATCTCAATTTTGTGTCTTAGCCTAATTGCATAAATTGAAAGCCTACAGCTTTGATTCTTGGTTCGTCGGATACGGCCACATCACATACTTATAAATTGAAGTTTTGAATGACACCTCTATCTACAATAGTTTTGAAGATTCTGTGTATTTGCCTTATTAGCATAAATTAAAAGCCTACAGCTTTGAGTCATGGTTCATTGGATGCGGTTATATCACAAACCTACAAATTGAAGTTGGAATAGCACCTCTATGTATAATAGTTTTTAAGTAATTCAAGATTGAGATTTTGTGTATTCGCCTCATTTGCATAAATTAGAATCCTACAACACCGGTTCATTGTTCATTGGTTGCACCTATGTCACCAGAGTATGAAGTGAAGTTGAAATGGCACTTTTATCAGTAATAGTTTTGAAGATACTCAAGATTTTAATTTTGTGTCTTCGCCGTATTTGCATAAATTAAAGGCCTACAATTTTTTCATTGTTCATTACATGCGGCTATGTCACAAACCTGTAGATTGAAGTTGGAGTGGCACCTCTATCTATAGTAGTTTAAATGAGCAAGATTTTAATTCTGTGTATTTGCCTAATTAGAATAAAATAAAAACCTATAACTTTGAGTCATAGTTCATTAGATAAAGTTATGTCGCAAACCTACAAATTGAAGTTGGAATAGTACCTCGATGTATTATGGTTTTTAAGTTATCCAAGATTGAGATTTTTGTATTCGCCTTATTTGCATAAATTAGAATCCTACAACACCGGTTCATTGTTCATTGGTTGCACCTATGTCACCAGCTTATAAAGTGAAGTTGAAATGGCACTTCTATCTCTAATAGTTTTGAAAATATTCAAAATTTAAATCTTTGTGTCCTTACGGTATTAGCATGGATTAAAAGCCTGCATTTTTTATAGTTCATCAGATGCGGTCATGTCACAAACCTTTAAATTGCAGTTGGAATGGCACCTTTATCTATAATAGTTTTGAAGTTATTTAAGGTTTATATTTTGTGTATTCACTTTATTTGCACAAATTAATATTTCATAAATTTGGTTCGTTAGATGCGGCTATGTCACAAACCTGCAAATTGAATTTGGAGTGACACTCCTATCCATAATAGGTTTGAAGGTATTCAAGATTTAAATTTTGCATATTGACCTTATTTGAATAAATTAAAATCCTAGAACTTTGATTTACTGTTCAATGGATAGGCCTGTATCACAAACACATAAATTGATGTTGGCTTGGCAGGTAGGCATGGTTTGTGCAACTGTGATAGTCAGTTGTGTTCGAGTTATAACACTTTTCTGTCTGCACACTTCTATGATCCTTTCAAAATTGATCATCTGGCGAGACAACAAGGGAAAGTAAGAAAAGCGCTTTGTTAATTTGTGGCTGACCTTTACCGACCTTGTTTCGTACAAATATAGACTGAATGCTAAAGCATTCTCAGTCCTCTTAAACAATCAAATATGTTTGGTGCAGCTTGCAGGTTGGAGGCTCGACTAAACTCCTTTTGTGGTGAATAAGGGTAAGCTCTTTTTTAAGACAACCGTCATTGCCGATCATAAAGGCCATGCAGTAAATAGTCCATGGTGCAATTGCTACACCAAAATAGACACAATAGATCGATTAAAATTTTGTTCTCCTCATTGTAGAATGTACAAACACACGTCTTCACCCAAAACCATAATGCAATGGTGATTACAGGTGAAATCAAACCACTTTGTCAAAAAAAAATGGAGATCATCGCGAGAGAATGCGCATATGTGGTTTAATGTGAACAAGAACATGTTTTATTAAACCAATATCTTATGAGGCCTGAAATTAGAGTGGAGCTATTTTACAACAAAAGTTGTGGCTGTATATCTAATTTGACTCTCGCTGAACAATAAGAAAACACAGATTCAGGTGTAATTTTGATTTTTAAAGAAAAAACACCCTAGAATATATGGAACTTTACGAGGTCACCTTTTTGTCATGTAAAATATCTGGAGTCTACCTCTCCCTCGATTATCTCCACGAACGCGACAGTCACATTTCCATGAAACTTCTCTGGGCAGCGTTAGCCAGCCAGGGGTTGTTTGTACCTTAAAAACTTTGTTTCATCAGTGACATTTCACAAAGGTGCCATTTGTGAAGCGTTGTTTAAAGCTCCTTGCAAGGTTACCTTGCAACATAACACAACTAATCAAATTATGTTAGCTTTGGTGATTTATATGTCTCCTTGTAAAAGGCAAACGTAGGCTATCCCAACGTGAGAAGTGGTCATTTTGAAACGAAATGACCAATAACAAAAAGGGAAACAAACACAGGTTTTCTGTAATAGAGATGAGGCCCCCACTGAAATCGACGTCAGTCAGACCAGCCCTTTACTCCAACGCTCTTACTTAGAATAGCGTCGGAGACGAATTTTATACATCGGACCACCAACTTCAAATATATATTAAATTTAGGCATTTAGTGACTGGATTGAATATGGAGTGTAAAGAGATTGGGCTGTGTGTGTGTGCGCGCACTGCTGTTGTTGTTCTTGTTAAGTATCTTTGTTTCCTTCTTTCTTTTTAAGTCAGAAGTACGCGGAGGGTGCGGCACTCTATCACCTGCTCCTATAATTATTTCAACCTGACAAATCCCATGGAGTGATGAGACAAGTGAAGCCAGTCGCGGTCCTTACAACCACCTCTTGTCCTTCGGTCACTGAACAGACAGTAGTCGGTCGTAAACAAGAAACGATGTGACAATGAAAATAACTTCAGGGGCTTAATACATAGAATTTCACTTGCATAGAATATGTGGGATACCGTATGGGTGGGCATGGTGAATATCATGAAAACCCCTCCGGTCCCGCATGAAGTAGTCATCACGACATTCACACGCCACCGACAGGGTAGCACACCCCTAAACGCGAGTCATGGCTCTTATTCATCTGCATTTACGCATGGGAGTCAAATACGTCGGTTGCGAATGAAGAACATGTGACCCATTATTTGAATTCTACACACTGCTGACCCAATCACTTCGACCCAAAAAGTCAAGCACATTTTGTTAACATACACCGGAAAAATATTTGAAACATTCACCAGAGTCCACGTGAAATTCTGGAGCACATTTCCATGCGTTTTTATCATTTATAAAAAGGTTTGAATTAAAGAAAAACTTAACTAAAATGTTCTGACTTGGGCAGGACGGAACTTGAAATAGAAATTGTGCATAATTCTGCTCTTGCACAGCAAAACTACTTATCAAGTTTCCCTTACGCAAATTAAAGAAATAATTCCTGTTTTGAGAAAATGTTGAGCTATATTATCGCGTAAGAAGAAAAGTATTTATATCACACTCTTAGAATCATTTTATAATTTTGACTTGTTTTGTTTGCTTAATTACACAAAGCATCACATCGATCTTTCGTATCCTTAAAAAAACTCAAATCAAGAATAGTACTTATTCCTGTGGTTGGGAGAAGAACCAGGCATACAACAAACGATTTCTCTCGAACAATAAATTGATCGGCAGACTTTCGTTCACCGGAAAATTATTCCTTTTACTAATTTGTAGTATTTTAGTCCCAAAACATTCTTGAATAATGTAAAAATAGCCCTTGAGACACAGACACATCAAGCTTGATTTTTTTTTTTTTTTTTTTTTTTTTGTACTTTGCTCTAATCTGTTCATTAACAATAAAAAGGTCTTTTCTACAGTGTAGCTACACCTAAATGTGATTATGTCTTTAAAGAATTAAAATATACAGGATTGAAGTGTTACAAGTGCTGGCATACGGTCATAGTGGTCCGTGGAGCGGCCAAAACGCAAATTTTTGCGATGGTACTCTGTCAGTGCACTGACTGCGTGTATTATGTGTTGAACATTTGTTTGAAGGACTTTATCCAGGCATGTGGATCCGCATCCTTGCTTTTCCCATGCTACAATGCCACAATAATACGGGCCACAAGTGAAGCCAATAGCATGTCAGGTACACTATTCTGCTTGGTGGCAGCACATATTTCCTGTATCATATGCTATTTTCAACTGATGAGACATATTTTCTTTATCGCCCCGGTGTCTCCACCACCTGTGACAGGTGGATAGGGGGGGGATTAACTTGTGGTGCAACCTGCAGGCAATGTGCTCTATTCGATAACAATAAACACGCATACACTGCATGGCTTCATGTTTGGGTTGTTGTGTTGGTGGTCACTGGACTCAGAGAGAAGAGGGAAACTGACATTTTGCATCAGCATTTATGATGTAATATTTAATCAAATCATTCATGAACAGATCTTAACTTCTAAAAAATTCTTTTAAATGATGTGATCATATGGAAACACTGGTTCAAATAGATTATTTGTAATGGGTTTTTTCTCCCCCAACATTTGGTGCAATTTAGCTGTGTATTACTGAGACGTAGCTGCGCTATATTGTAGACTGGGTATTTTAATTTACTATCGTGGTAATATGTTCATACCAAAGTTATCAATGTGCATTAAATGTACCTTAATCCATTGCGTATATTGCAAGAATACAATATACAGGCTGGCTTTTAATATTTTGTTCCAATATGGTACGCAACACTCTGAACAAACTGAATTTCTTTGTATACTTCATATGAAAATACGATTTGAACAAATGCGCATTATCACCCAGTAGGAACAGGCCTTAAGTCTCCATTAATGCATAGGAACTGGCAAAATGTGCGTTCCTTTCCTCACGAAGCTTGAGAGGTCTCAGAATTTCCTAAAATGTTCAGGTCCTATGAAAGTGAGTCAACAATTTTCTTTGACGCTATTTATGTTCTTACGTTATGAGTGTCGTTGCATGTTTCCACCCATCGGTCGAGTCAACAACCCTCTTCAATGCACAATGTGAGCATAACGCCAAAAGGCTTGCGTCTAATCGCCTGTCATTCTTGATAAAAAAAGAAGCAGACGACTTTTATTACACCAGAAAATTTTCGGTAATCTGAATGGGAGGACGGTACGTTGCCGATACATCGGCGTTAGGTCCCTCGGTGTTAAAAGCCGTCAACATATTTAACTGAGATATGCCCATACCTTGGATTTCTCTCAGACTTCTGTGCGAAATGTGTAGTAAAACCGCCACAGATACTGCGATAAGAAAGCAAACGCCACGAATACATATCAGGTATATATTCCAAGTGTTGTCATGAACCATGTTGATAGTGAAATTGGATACAGTAAACTCGCGGTCAGATCTTCTATCAGCACAATATATGCGGAATAAAAAGATGAGAAACAACACCAACAAGCAAGCCGTCAATCATCGCAAGAGGCTTAACTAAACAGGTAAAAAGGCAAGGGGATTATGAATAAAAGATGTCCGCTCCATGTGGCTCAATAAATGCATTGTTACCTTTTCTTCCTGGAAAGGCAAGCGTTAAAAGCAATAAACATTGCCCGGTGCACCAGTTCACTTTGAGTCCGTTCTATTTGATATAGCCATCACATGAATGCCAAATACACTTTATGCTAGTCACGAACAGTCGTGCCTGGAGGTTTAACAGTTTCCAGCTCAGATTATCCAAAAATGCCGGGATGTCAAATATCGTCTTTTTCTTCCAAGTTTTAAGTTTAGGGGTTTTTTTGGGTAAAATACCAATACTTATTAAATGTATTACGTAACAACAATTGATCTAAATCCACACAACGCACAGCATTCATTGGATTAGCAGCTGTCCCCACAAAGCAGAGCCCGTCATACACGAAAGTTTTCACCCTATCGCATCCCAAATGCTTCACGTTTTATCATTCACACTGGTCGACAGTAAACGGGACTTTTAAATGTCGCTTACTTAAGATTTGATGATTCGGTTTATGCTTTTGCAACTTGTCGTTGGTTAGATCATATTCACGGAAGACTCCAAGAGGTGTCCGTTGTAAACGATTAACATTCGTGTTGCGCATGCCCCAGGCCCAAAAACTAAAGCTACCAGAGGGCTAAGAATGAACCTCGGACTTCCGTTCAATTTTACAATATAAGCGCCAGCAAATGCAAGTTACATAGCCAGACTATGAAAATGTGAAAGTGGGAACACTTTATTGCTGTATACATCCAGAGCCATACAGTATTCTAATATACATAATTTTCTTCCACACATAGGTAGGTACCTGATGTGCGTCTTTTGCCCCTGGCTGTGTGAACACGGTTTAAGCCTTTCTGATAAAGCATCGTCAACCCCTCTTTATGATGCATTTGTCTCGGTCTTTTCATTACTGACAATTGATTACCAAATTGCCGGAGATAAATTCAAGGTCAGGACAGCTGTCCTTTTCCTACCTATATTGTTTCGGCAATAATTATGATTATCATCATATGGTGAAGTTTTGCAGTTTACTTTTCAAGTCTGAATCTGACCTAAATTTACAAGGCAGTGGCCCGTTTATACAATACACTTCAGACTAAAACTCCAGTCTTATACAGTACATTTGAATTTGGTGTCTTTCGTTATGTAAACGCCTAAATTGTAGGCCTATAATACCTCCATGGAATCAAGATCCAGGGTAATTCTGCTGATATGCCATGGCATTTTCCCCAATATCCATGGAGGACCAGATACGTAGGTGATTTGACTCGCTTTAGATATTCGGCAACCACCTGAGCATTAGTATGATACATTGCATCCGTTTGGTGGCCTACGAAGGATAGAGGCTCGATGCCTAAGGTGTACATACCAGGCGGTAGCTAAATATGTTCTTTCTGGAAACTGGAGTTAGCATATCCTGAAGAAAGATGATATACTGATCTTTCTACGTTTATCATTCTGCTCAGGTTAAACGAAGCATAAACAAACACTAAATATGTGTACTCCCTGAGTATTTTTTTTTTTTGCCTTCTAAGTACAAGCGCGTATCTTCGTGTTGGAGAACAACTGTGCACTGATGGCGTGCACACATGATGTTATCGGCACAACAGACTACACCATGGAAAAAAATTAAAGGTTTCTAAGTGCAAGGCCAAGGGTCACTTTTTAAAATTAAGAGGATTGGATTTGTTGAGAGTAATTTTGTATTAATCCTCTGGTGACTTGGTTAACAGCTTGCCGTCACGCACGCATGAAAACGAGGCTGACAGATGCCGGCTGTTGACCAATTGCTTTGTCCTTGTGGATAAAAAAGTAGCGGACCATACCCGTGACAATGAATGCCTCCTGTAGTTTTTAATGGGAAGAGGTAGCAAATGGATAAATCACGGTTAAATCTCGGGTGCTCAAGATTAATTATTCTTACCCACATGGGGCATACAATTGTGGTCAGCTGACCTGGTGGACTACTTTCTAACACTTTTACCTGTGTTAGTTTTTCTGAAAAAAAAAGTAAAAAAAAAAAAAAATATAATTCTCGCGCACATCTGGAACTTTTCCTGATTTTTTTATTTTAGTCCTACTGTGGCTGTGCTAGGACTCGTTGGCCTGGTGCATATTCAAGAGATATTCACAGTCATGAATGTATTTACTCACACTATCGTATTCCTCCGACACATTTTTATGTTAAAGGAAATAAGTTTAACTCAGATCAGTTATTACTGAGTTTTCTTTGTGTATGTATGTATATATGTGTGTATGTATGAATGAATGTATGAATGTATGTGTGTATGTATGTATGTATGTATGCACGTTTGTATATTGATTTAGGTAACAACAAGCGTCCTATGTGTATAAATATCCATGTAAATTTCCTTTAGTTCTTCCTATGCATTTCACTTGCCTCTCATGTATTTTTGTTGTTCATCTGAACAAAAGCCAAGCAGCAGGATTAAAATTCAAATTCTGTAATAACCATACTGCATGCGAGCAACAATTTATTTAACCTGATATCGCTATATTAAGTTTAGTCATTAGCTGAGACAAAACCAAGTGTGTAACTCTTGCAACAAATATATAGTAAAGACCTGTCATGATATTGACATCAAAAGTCAGCGATTGGCTGAGACAGCATCACGTGTCATACTTTATCCGTGCACATTCAGTTGATTTCGCCCAGCAGCCTATGGTAAAAGTGGCAGGACGCAGGGAAGACGTTGACCTGTAACGCGACACGTGAATTTCACGTAACGATACAATGACGACATCCCATTTTTCAAAAGACTAATCACAGTCTATGCATCTGGTAAATTGATGCTGTTGGGAAGTTGGCACCAGAAACAGTCACTATGGCCTCTGCAGCCTCACATTTAGTTCTAATGCCCAGATAATCGAGACTAAATTAGTGTGGATATTGAATTTGAGTTCCTTCTGTGGTTGTGAAAACCATGTCACATACACAGAAACACAGAATGAATGTGCCATGTAAGTTCAATCAACTTTCCAAGAAATTTGATGTTGTGTGGTACATATACAAGAGCATTCCTGTACATGTTGTGTCTTGTATTTTGGTGTTGGTGTATTCAATTATGACGTATGTAAACGTCACAGTCTATTTCCTCATCAGAACATAAACTGATCTCGACTCCTGGTCGCATTATTGGTTGCCACCGTAAACGCAGATGAAAACGTATTTGAATGATCTAATCATCAACACGTTTATAGTAATGAGATTTTGAAAGAACAAGCTGTGCATTAATTAATAAAAATATGTCTACTTGCTTTTGTGAGGACTCTTCTTGTTTGGGGCTACGTGTCAGGCCAATAAAAACCCTATCAGTGATAATAAGCGAATTCACTTACAATAAGTCGTGCAAGACAACCTACCATCTTTATCCAAGTGTCTGCACACGTAATTTACAATTTACAGATACAAAACTCATTCATTGAGCAGATAAATCCCGTTGGCTGGCTGCAATGCACAGATATATATAATCAAACTTGCCTTCTTGAGAAAAAATTTGAAAGCATATAGACTTTCTGCCACTGTGAAAGATGCAGTACAATTGTGATAAATTATCCAAGTTGTGTCCATATTTTCTAGCAAAGTTAAAGCTTTGGTCTAGTTTTGCAGACATAAAGGGTCGCTTATTCTTTTTAGTTCGTCATGGAATAATATACACTAAAACAATCAAACCTGACCACAAGGGACCGACGTATTGGGATAATAAAACGTGGCCTCGGTACCTACATTTGTAATATTGATGTATTCGAAGCCCTTCCTCTGCGATACATTTTGCTATGCTATTTCAATACAAAGCTAAGATGGTGACGCACTGATATGTAAAAGCTTTAAGTATATTTAAACGTAAGTGCACTAGCTGATTCGTACATAATCGTATAGTATTGTACAAGGTTACAAAATCATTTTCCTGTGAACAAGCCATCATTTATAGTCAATTTATTGTATAAAGTTCATCGGTTCATGCAGGGTGTACACCTGTATGGCCGGTTCAGTCCACCCTTAATATGTTAATCTGACAGTAGCGTATGGAATTTGAAGATTATAGTGCGTTCACACTGTTCAAAATTTCAGATTTTATTCCGAACTCCTTCTCCTACATTCGAATAAAATCGCATTCGATTCCCATCGAATAGACGATAGTCATATTCCAGTGCTTTTATTGAAAGGCTGTCCCATTTCATTACCATTGTTTGTTTACATTACCAGTTTATTGAGGGTAGCCCTATTGCACTGTTATTATATGAGTGGCTGTGCCACTCCATTGCCATTCCATGGGAGAACCATTTCCCACCATGACTGCTATCACATTTAGGTCTGTCTCTTTCCACCCCCATCAGCCATCCCGTGATAACGGCCTGCCCCATTTCATCTCTATTGTTGTCGTCCCATTTTACACCACAGGTGGACTGCCGGACCGTGCTTTCTGAAGACTCTCTTGCCTGATGGCTATCCTCGTTGCTCTGATTTCTTTATCAGTGCTGGTAGTCTACATTGATGTTCCTGATAAGATTGCAACTGGAACTCCTGCCATAAATATCATTTTTAAGCCCAAGATCGAAAAATAAATCCACTCACACAATAGGGAAAATATGTCAAACGATAGTTTGGAATTGCAGTCCACTGGCGATCCATTTAGCAGCAAAAGTGTGAAGGATTTTATATGCGATGCATCTTGGACATTTGTGGACGCCCTGTGAATAGCCAAGCCTCATGAATTCAAGGCTGGGACAGCGCGCACGGAGTCAGGCACTCGCTGAGCTATGCAGAGAGCGGTCCAACCAGCATCTCTCACTGTTTGGAAGCGGCGCGCATGATTAAGCGCCACCAAGTTTATCACTTGTTTATTATGCTGTAGAAAATTAAGACAAGAGGACATTTCTCATGTGGAAGCTTGAATGTTGATCTGCATAAAGCAAGGGAGTTTCAGCGGGACTGCATGTGACGCGTACGGAAGACTGGAACGGTTCTCTGTATTGCACAAGCCTGCCCCAGGTGCAAACACACCAAACGAGTGCCCGTGTGTAGGCACGCGTCTGTGAGGCCTCGCCAGTGGGGTCCAATGAACATGGAGACAGTTTCGGAACTACGCTTTCGCCTACATTTTTTATTCCTATGTCTGTGTTTCCATAGGGGCGTGACAAAGTACGGTAAGTGAAACACGTTATGCATGCATGCATTCATTCTCACACTAAAATGCAGTAATCCAAGATACAAAATGTAATGTAAAATTTTGCATTTAGGAGATGGGCTCGACCTGACAATAACAGCACACGGCATTCGCAGCGCATCCACACACGGTACCCTCTGTCAAGATTTGGATCAATACATGCATATCATGCATGGATATCCAAATCCCATTTCGACGATCCATGCTTTTATGAAGTTGCCCTGGGACTTATTATATGACACTCTGGAAATATTCGTGTGTTGTGGTTTTGTGGGTTTATGCACAATTTGTCTTTTCCGCTGATACACAGCTAATACAGGGATAACAGAACAAGGCCGAAGCTAATGCTTTAGCTGGGAAACTGCCAGACAAAACCTTATTCTACATGCGGACTTCGTTATCACTTTCCCGCTCAAACCGGTCGACTGTGACGGGTTGTTGAAAATGGAATATTGCTTAGGTCATATGTTTCTGAAATTTGATGCTTTCGCCAAACGCTTTCATCAGATTAATATTCAAGAGAAGGTATACCTCAGAGAAGCAGATGCCGTTCGAGTCAACGGCCGTATAGAATTTGTTACATTACACCCGTTAGCTATTTTAGGGACCCAGGCACTTCACAGAAACCATATGTGTGTTATTCTTCACTTGCATCAGTATGCTACTAAGCATTTCCAGGACTTAAAGTCACGCTTGGTGGCGCAAGAGATTTCTGAAAAAGCCTTACATAAACATTGCTCGATTTGGAACTAATGTAGATTCCAGAGTGGCATAAGTACCTTAAATCCGTTGAAGAAAAGGATACAGAGCATATCAGTGTGGGACGGTGCGATTTTTTAAAAAAATAAACTGAATTTCATTAACTCTAAGAAAGCAATTTCATACCTACAGCCAAGAGCAGAAAGCTCTGTAACTCCCTGTCACGTGTCCCTAATTTAATTAATTGGCCGCATCTCAAGGAGAATCACCCAATCACAGAAGTATTTGGTTTAGTCCTGCATTTCATTGGTTCAGCGTAAGCGCCCCACCAAGGCCAGAATGCGGAGCTGTGACGAAGTTGATTCAAGCACCCGAACAGAAAATGGGAGATTTTAGCACAAAGAAACTGCTGCTCAACACAATGTCGTTGGTGGTGGGGATCATGAAATACCGAAGTTACAGATGCAACGATTAAAATATGTAAATGTACTGGGTAAACACGGTCAGTGTGCCCCATGATCATAAATCAAACCATTTTGCTTTATTGATTGGTCTAACATCAATTCGTTTTTGAACTCGGTTTTGGTTAAGGCCCAAACAAGAAACCTTTTCTGGACGGTCAAGAACTCATTGCGTATTTTGGGATCCCCCCCCCCCAAAAAAAAAACTAATATAAATTGCTATAATGAAGGTAGTAGACAATCAATCTTACAGATCAATACATACATACATGTGCATACATATTGAGGTCATAGTGTAAAACAGATATTTATAATGAATGTTTTACGCAAATTTTTTGTCGTATTGATGTTTATCCCAACGAGTGGATGATTGGTGGGTAGAAAATTAGTTTCTGGCGTTCGGTTTGAACTACCCTAGCAGCAAGAAGAAATGTGTTAGCTTGGACCTTAAAACATCAGAAGTACAAAAAAATCAAGAAGTTGATGTTGATCACCGTTCTTAGAAGTGTTAAAGATTTTCCAGCGCCACACAAAAAGAGCGCGTCAACAGTTTTACCCGCATGCACACGCACATAATGGACTGCCATGTTATATTAAAATTCATGGTTGGATTAAAGCAAAAAATTTATTCAGAGGACAAGGCGAAAGAGACGACATTTCACACAAACGGTTTGACTGGACTGTTTTTACAAGAAAGCATTAACTCTTAGAGAACCATAGCTATAGTTTCGCGTAGTTAGGTGTTGTACCAATAGAGATACTTTTAGTTCATTTTCATGGCAGCATCACAGATGTACACATTCCTTTAACCATTCTATGCCAATATTACAACGTATTCGTCTTGAAGGTAATTTTACATTTGAATTACACTAAACCACTTGTTTTGCAGGATAGATCAACACGGTGACAAGAGACGTGATGCTGAAGGCTGTCTCTTATAGTTTCGTTCGGGGGGGGGGGGGTTTGTGTGTGTGTTTTTTGTTGTTGTTGTTTTTTTTTTTTTTTGTTTGTTTTTTTTGTTTTTTTTTTTTTTTTTTTGTTTGTTTGTTTTTTTTTTTTTTGTGTTTGTTTTTTTTTTTTTGTTTTTTTGTTTTTTTTTTGTCATGATATCCGGAAGCGCAACATAAAAGAAATGAAAACAACAGCAGCAGACGATATTTGAAATTATTGGTTTCAGCTGAACATAATTAAGGTCATCTTGGTTTCTTGAATTACATGAATGACTGCGATTACGGTCCCTTTCTTATTAAAGGTAACCCAAGAAACATGATAGATAAGATATTTTGATTTACATAAGCGTAATAATAATTTGACCTTTAACAAATCTGCAGTTTTACTCCAATTGTGTAATGTATATTCCATGACGGCGCCTGACCATGTATCAAATCAATTGATATCGCCATTGGGCCTGCAAATAAAGAGAATCTTGATTTGGTTTATTTTTTGGCATTTTTCCATATTTGTGAAAACGGGAGATTGATCAGGTAACCAATATGCATTTCAATACAGAAAAAAGCGGAAGAGAGTGGCAAGTTAAATTTTTTTGTGATGTAACCCTTTGTCCCTAAACTGACCAAAACAGGGAGATGGTCAAATGCCGTCTTCTGCAATGTTTTTGACCAATTCAACAGTAATGAAAAATGATCTGAAAGCGAATTGTAGATGAAACTTAGCAAGATAACATGTTCAATGTTAACAGGTTTCCTTCATAGGTATTTTGCCCTTAGCTCCCAATCCAAACCAAGGGAAGCTGTTTATTCAATATTAATGCAAGGGAAACGGATCGGACAAGTTCAAAATACCCCTTGATGCTACACACCGTGCAGGTTGACCAGCTTATACCGGGGTGTAGGCGCACTGCCATTTTGTCTTTAAAAAGTTTCCACGCCGGATCTAGTATGTGTTCATTAGCATGGAAATAGGTCATTTGTTATGGCTTTGCCTAGACTATAAGTTTATTTTAGCTATTGCTTGCAGCTCAGCAGATAATTTGTGAGATGGTAACAAGAAAGACCGTTAATAGTTTTCATTGCCGTTGGAAGAAACCAGAAGTATGACGAATTAATTTTTTATAAGATACGGTGAAACCTCATTATAACGACACTCAGATATCCGACATATTCAATATATAATGACACCAATTGTCATAGGAAAAAGTTTATTCTCTTTTTTATTCATTTATCTGACATATTCGGTTATCTGACACATTTCTTGGGGGTACAGATGGTGTCATTATAACGAGTTTTCACTGTAGTATAATTCATGTTTAGCTGAGCCGAGAATGAACCAAACAGATAGAAATGGAGGAAATCTGAAAATGCTTAGGAGCCACTCACAATTCTGAATCAAACAACCACAAAAAGGGAGAATGAATGGATAAGACAGCATGAGACCAAGTGATACAAAATCCTGTATTGCGTGCCTTATAGTACACAGATTTTCTCCGCATACAGAATCTCAGGTTGGCTGCCTGAGCAACCAACCATCTGATATTTATACCAGAAGTGCTACGTCACGTGACAGTCTATGCAGTTTTTCATAGGATTTTAACAGTCGGATGATTATGATTTCATTTCTTACCTTGAGTCGTGGCCAAATATGGTCTTGGTTGGGGTATTTCATTAAGTATGCATAATTTCTGAATACATTATGTCTTGACTCATATGTGCAGCATGCTTGTTACAAAATAACGTTTCTAGAACTTGGTTTTGTTTTTCATAAGAAACTTTTGTTTCTTTGGAATGGGAACGAAAAAAAAATATTTTTCTGCCGACTAGACACAGGTTGCACCCCTGGTTTACAGTATTTTGTTCCGAAAATATTAGTTTTTTTCTGCATATAATTCTAAATTACTTTTAATTATGACATTTTTACGCACAAAATGAACTGTAATCACTGTTCACCCATTACACATAAAGCCCTATCATCAAAGTACTGCTCACAATTATGTCAAACTATGCGGGCGGGACATGTTTTCTACAATAATTTTTACATTAGTTGTGGAAGGCTTTCATCTGACTATGTGTGTCAGTTTTCTGATAGTGCAATATTATGTGATGAACAAGCCCGTTTGTTCGACTTGCGTCAGATAATTATTGCAATAGCAATGACTACGATCACGAAAATAGCAGTTCTTGCTATTCGTCCAATTTATGGGCCATTATTATTTGAATGATTTCATATTCAAATAGACCTCGTGCAGAGAACTTTCAGTCAGATACCAGCATGCCTGCAGTTCCAGAGACGTAGAGAATGGTCCAGATTAACAGATTTCCTCGACGCGCTGCACTACGCTGAAAGCACACCGTAGAAAGCTGGTAGCGCAGTCTTATACTTTGCACTGGAAGAGTTGGTGTTTACCGCAGTGCAAATGTCTATTGCACATAACGAAAAGGGTCAAAGTATGATTTTACCGAATGAAAGCATGATATTGGTTTTAGCGTCACAGGCTTTGTTGATTTGTTTTGCATATCATAATTTTTAAACTATTTCATGTGGCCATTTCAACCCTCATGCGGCAATGTCAGCCCGTGTAACCACCCCTTCCCTTCCCTTGGCCCCCTTGGCAATCACCAGCTGCTTTGGTTTTCCATGAATAATACCGTTTCGGGCATTTTTAGACTTTTCATCCATGGTTTGCATTATTTTCAGCAAGGAAATTGGAACGCAAGGTCCCATCTTCAAATTTCCTCTTTCGTGTATTATATCTAAAAACAGGACAGCCGCTATAGTAAATTTGTGCAAACAAACTCACATGGCTTTCGTCTCAAATAAAACATACTATGCATCATACGCTAGCTTTGGAAACTGCCTCCCTCGTTCAAGATGTACCTCCAGGTGCCGCGTGTATTTCCCTATAAGGTTGAAAGAAAAAATATACTGGAGTGTGACCTTTTTGTATCATTCATAAGGAATTGGTTTCATTTTATGTGTCATCATGAACGTGAGATTAAGAGCTGACGTCAGACGCCAAGTTTTGGACCTACCTCGATTAAGTGGAGAACGAAAAATAATATGGTCACGCGACACCTATGAGTCTTTAATTCTCCATGCAACCCTGATGTTTGGCTGTTTGTATTTACGTAACTATAACATTGTTTTGGCAATAACAAGTGTTAATGTAGATTTGTCTTATGCTAGCAAAGATACAAATGTTGTAAACACAGGAGAGGCAAGGAAAAGATGATAAAGGAACGACTAAATACAAATAAAGACAATATGCTGCATGGGTGCATCCCTATGTGCGTCTACATGCATAGGGTATATCTGGTTTTGCATACATTACGCTATATGCAATGTCAATGTAAATCCAATTCACAAGCAACACAGGGGTCTACACCATAGGTATTGAATCCAAAATACTACCCCTATCCCACATGGAATCCAGATACCAGACAAAAGACTGCAAAAAAGCCAACAGTTTCCTTTTTAAGCTGACTGCATGTCTCAATTCAGGAGTGAAACTTGTCTCTTCGCATATGTAGTGGAAGATGAATATTGAGGCTTTGGTAACCCCTGAATCTCTTTGATCTCATTGTTGGGTTGAAATTTATGTATATGGGGAATGTTTTTCTAAAATACTTGTACTATTACATAGTCACAGAATATATTAATACAAACATGAAAAGTCTGTATAGTTGGATGCATGGATGGGGTTCTCGCAGAGTAGATTGTCAGCCGCTGACCCCAGTGCAGCTATGATTATGTTTGAGTGCGAACCCAGATATTTCGTTTTTCCAAGAATTCTTTTTTTCTCTCTTCCCTTCTTATTTCCGACCAAATTTGTCCGGAGTTTTTCTCGGACACTATATTGTTCCGAAAACCACCAAACTTGCCATTGTGACTGACCTAATAGTGAAATTGTGCATATCTTTTGGACATGATGTTAGAAATTATGCAAATTAGGGGGCAATTAAAATTTTAAAGGCTCCATATCTTCCAAACTATTAAGGATAGACACAAAATGACAGTGTGCATGTGTATGTTTGTGACACCTGCCAATATAATGGACAGTAAATGAAAGTTGTAGAATTTCAAATTATGCTGTTAAGGACATTGAGAAATTTAAAACTTAAGTATCTCCAATACTACTATAGATAGAGATGCCATTCTAACTTCAAGTTACAGGTTTTTCGCAAAGTCAGATTCTATCAACCATGGGCCAAAGTTGTAGGATTTAGAATGCATA
>CAXHWN010000400.1:620000-756461 GCA_964020975.1 Hermodice carunculata
TGACCTATGTAACTCAGATAGCGCCTTCATTATGTATAATATATACTCTTAACACTTTCCGACAGCATAAAATACGAGTAAAAAGAGTAAAAAGGACACACGCAGACAATCAAAATCTGCCGTTCCCTTGAATTGCTTGGCCCAAAGAGCCCTGATGACGCGTTGCTGGAGTTTGCGACTGGAATATGCGTCTCCGCTGTATCCTTTTTAAAGCATTGTCAACGGCAGATAATTTGATCGCAGGCTGCAGCGACGCTTTCCTTCGGTTTTCCTCCAGTGCAAATGTGTGTACAATTGGTTGCAATGCACTTAAGACACCATGTACAAGGGACAGATGTTGACCACAGATGCATTGCTCTGACATTTCGCCAGCACATTTTTCATCAACCAATTCCATGGGCAAAAAAAAAAAAAAAGGAAACTGACAACACATTTGATCTCCCTTGCCTTTGGTCATTCTGGGCAGGGGAAGAATCAGGGCCACTGACTATTGGATTTATATGCATCTATGTGGCCACATCCCTTCTACTTTGCACCGATGTACCTTGTCCCGTGAGGCACAATTGAGTCAGCATTAAAAGTGTTTGTCATTTAACTCTTTGCCGATCATCGTTAAAAACTGTCACAATCAGCAGCTTTACTCGATACCACGATGCGACTGGCAACACTCTTGACTGAAGGCACAAAAAGTGATGGACATTTTGCCATACTTTTATTGCAAAGTGTTGATGAAAGCCCAAGAGTAAAGAAACAGGCAAACGACATTCAATAAGCTTCCTTTCACGCACTCGGCAGTGGCTCAGGGAAGTGCCATTGTTGAGGTAGGCTTAACGATATATTGACGTGCGACAGACATACAAGCAGTTGCTGTCTGGGGTATATCAATACCTGGCAATAAATATTGTGATTCAGTTTCACCCTTACATAACAATCTCCGATGATTTGGAGAGGCGATGAAATAAGTGCATACAAATGTCAGCACTTTAGGCTCTCATGTGTGGCGCATGTCACATATTTATTATTTATTTGTTTGTTCGTTCGTTCGCTCAGTCAGCCATTTATTTACTTATTTCGTTCAACCGGCAGTAATGGGGATTTTTTTACATCCAAATACAATAAAACATAATGTTTATAATAAATGCAATAAATATAATGAAATATTATTATTACGTGCGGCAATAAAAACACATTTATAAGCGCTACAGGCCAGCAGGGTCACAACTTTCCTTGCGATTTTTTCTTTTGGGGGGGGGGGGGGGTCATTGACTAGATTTTCTTCCAATCTTCAAATACTCCAGTATGACTTGACAGAATTTTCCTGAGGACTGCTCTTTTCAAAGTTCTTTTATAACAAAATTATCGCCCGCAGAAATGATCGCATTTACTCCCAGTGTAACATAACCCCATAGTTTAAGTATTTATCCCCATAGCATACAATGAGACGAATGCTCATTAAAGAGAGTGTTACCTGGGGATCGTGCAAGGCGCTGCGCAATGAAGAGTAATTGTCCCGAGAGTGGGTTGACAATGTGACCACAAAGCCTCCCGAGGAAAGTAACTTTGGCAACTAAAGTGGAAAACGACCAAGCATGTATTTTACTCCACATTTTCATGCTCAGAAATTGCGTTAAGCAAGGACCGAAACTGGCGGTAAGTATCAAAGTTGGTTGGCTATGCTTGACCTTGTTCAGCTGGTACGCAATCAATTGTTCAGAAAAAATCAAACCCATTCAGTTTTATAGGTCAACTGTTTGGTGACAGCCATGTCATATTTGACATTTTAGGAAAACCATAGGAAACATGCCGTAAACTGAAAGACTTTCAACGCTTGGTTATATTACCACGCAGGGAAATCCATATCAGAATCGAGGAAGAGTTCTGAATGTTTGTTCTCAATGTTGTCTTCATCATAAAAGAAATACCTCTCACTTTAACAGTTATTATTACTCTGTATTACAACATTTCAGTCCCAGCTCCAGCTACCAAATAGAGAGTTGTTGACAAATTTGAGTCTTTCTTGAGTCTGGAAAGATGAATAGGCGGTTCAAGGATGCAATGCTTGTTTGTAGTAAAAGCGCAGGGTATATTTTCTTTTCGAGGTGTTAAAGTCCGCCCTGTTCGTGATCCAATATAGTAGCCTTCCGTGTGAAAGAATCCAATGCAGAGTTGATCTGATTCAGCCTCGGGACACCCAAAAACAGAAACTACAGTTATCAGGAAGTTGTTATCAGTTATTATCATCATCTTCTTCTTCTTCTTCTTCTTCTTCTTCTTCTTCTTCTTCTTCTTCTTCTTCTTCTTCTTCTTCTTCTTCTTCTTCTTCTTCATCATCATCATCATCATCATAATATTTGTGTGTGTTGTTCTTGACACTCCATTTGCGATTAGTTTTGATTCCATTGCACAAATATTTTAGGTAATTACGGAAACTTGTTGCCTGCGAACAAGCATTCTGAATCTGCAAATAGGTCAACCGTTTTCCACCACACGGTCAGTGGAACGCAAGCGCACAATGCGATGAAAGCAGTTGTTTTGGCCCCATGTCAATGGTTGCTGTATTCTGTAGCCTTTGTCAAAACTGCTTGTAGAAATGCACAACTAAGACGGAAGGAGTAGCTGTCATCTGTGGTACTTACTGTAGTTGTCCTCGGAAGAAAAAACTTGTTCCCTTTTACTTGCTTCCTATTCCTGTTCTTTTCACGGAGCATGTATTTTACAGATCCTAAATGTCTGCCTTCTTTTTCTACTTTCTCATCAACCCAGTGTTTTAGACAGGTGAGATCTCGAGAAAACTGTTGACTTAACTTTCAATGAAGTATTGTCCTATGACAATCTTTACAAGTCTGAACTTCTTCAATGACTTTTATTCCGTTTCATAATTACTGAAAGCGTATCTTTGATATGATTAATAATATTGAACAAATATTGTTATGTATGTATCTATTTTCAGGGATCCAAAGTAACTTTACTTTTATTTCCTGTTGCTTATGTCTAATTTTGTGGGTGTCGAAGAACACCAGAAATAGAAGTAAAGTAAGTATTCAATTTTTCCTAACACTCACAAATTCACAATATATACGTCTTTCTGTAGAGAGGCCTTTATTTCTCACTGCATAATAATCCCCACCATAAAACTGAATAAATCATTTTTCATCATTAAAGCTCACATGTAGAAATAAAATAGTCCAACACAAAAAATGTTAAATATTGACCTTCCAAAACATACAATTCAGAACAAACAGAACGTGCCTGCCTAACTTAACCTTACCTTGCCTGCAGATACCTCGGCGTCTCTGCTCCTCCCCTGTTCTTCGCTAAACGAGAATATATAAGTACAATTCGCATACCTGGAGACAGTGAATCCAGTGTAAACGGTCTGTAATTTCATGGGAAATCCCATAAACTGACGTAATTTTCTGGACATTCCCATCAGTATCCCTATATGTTAAACAGCACCAGCCGATGCAACTACTACATACGTATTCGAACCTGCATGCAAGAATGAAAGAAGTAGTGGGTAATGCGTGTCGGACAAAGGTCCGTCTGGTGACAATTACAAACGCAGATGGTTTTATGTTTTTCTCTAGTTGAAAAGTAAGAAAATATTTATCAATGGTGCCAACAAACGGACCAAATTAACTCATGAAAACATGTTTTGCTGAGAAGCAAAACTCAGACGACGTCTGGCGCAGGAATTTTATTGACAACAGCCAAAACAATTGCGTGTAATCTACCGTAAAATATAAGTTCACCCCTGCAATGAGAGTTACATGTAAGCTAATATTTGTATCTTATTGACTGAATGACCCGTTTATCGTGGTAGTGGCCACGCCGCAATGGAAAATTGCACCGAAGAAGCCCGGGGAGGAGGACGTTACCTCCATGTAGGATTGTAATCGGTATGTGCCGCGGGAAAGGCCATATTTTTATTACCCCCAGGATCAGAAAAGCCCCCCCGCCCCCAAAAAATAAATACATATATATATATATATATATATATATATATATATATATATATATATATATATATATATATATATATATATATATATATATATATATATATATACATTTATACAAGGTTTGTTGTCGATACAAAGAATATCAACGAACACTGGGTGTCACATATGCAGAACGAGTGAGCGAATCGAACGAGTTCTGCTATATGGTACCCAGTTAATATTCTTCGTATCGACAACAAACCATGCTATCATCTGTTTATCTCATGTTTGTAAAGGCCTTCAATACGTTGTGCCGCACCAGATGCCAAATGATCCAGCAGAGATTTAGAAGTCTCGCTGACAGCAGACGATGCCATTGTTACCCGAGAAGTAGCTCAGCCCATAACAGTAAATTGTATATCGGTACTTCCGGTTATAGTGTTCTTTCGGGTTACGGGCACTCTTTCGGTTATATGTAACCTGCCGAACAGAAGTCCTATTATAGCACTTTATAATGATTTTGTTACACGGCCCATAGTGGTCTGGCCTATATAATGTTTTACACATGCTTTATTGCACTAAAATCGACCCAAACGTCAGATAATTATACCCATGCTTTATAGCACCAAAATTGACCCAAATGTGAGATAAATATATGTATACATAATATATATATATGTATATATATATATATATGTGTGTGTGTGTTTGTATATATATACACATACACGAGCACATGCATATGCTTATACATATGCATATGCATATGCATACAGGTGCATGTATGTACATGTATGTGTGTATATGTATTTGCATGCGCGCTTGGAAATAAAAACAAATAGTATTTCAGTTTTAGTTTATCAAGTTTATTTGATTAATTGACCATAGCATGAATTCATTATTGTTTCTCTGAAACAAAAATCTTCACACTTTACCAATTAATACTACCAAAACTCTTATAGGTTAAATTTCATATTGTTGTCTCGCCACAAAAATCAAAACTGTAAGCACATCACTGCTCATAAACTACAAGGAGATATCTATGTTCTTTTCACTACAAAAGCGGACGTAAAATTTGGTTAACAATCTGTCGTTTTGACGCGTCTTTATCCATCTTCACCGAAATATTGACTCAAGTTCTAACTGATATTAAGAGTAAAAAGAAATCAAAACCAGTGGAAATATTTTCAAATTAGATTATATCCATGTGTCACAATACCAAAAATTAAGTTAGCCACTCCCCATCCTATGTTGACCAATTTGGGTAGAAAAGTGTTAAAATTGCATAGCAGCTCATTCTGCGAAACCGTCAGTATGGGGACGATCTCCTTTAATGCGGAAAGAGACCGATTGTGGGAAGACTTTATGACAATACGGAGCATTCATGTCAGCTGCGGTGCTCCTTTGACCCATATCACTTAACAAGGAAGTGCCCCTATGTACAGACAGACCATGTTCCAAACATGGGTAGATTATAAAGCTTTTGCCAAATTTGCAGCATGGACAAGATTAGTTGCCTGAAGAAGTAAGTATTGCTCTTAAACGCACACTGAGCTGAGCTTGGTGCAATGAATTGTCATATGTTTGGAATGATTGTTCTTTATCCCCCCCCCAAAAAAAACACCCTGTGTTTTTTCATCAGAAGGCCTGCATCACAGTGACTGATTGTCACTGTTGCATAACGACAGGGTCAAATATTTTGAGGGGAAATTAACACATATGTCCCGTATCAAGCAAATGGAGAGGAACTGAAGACACTGTGAGGTAAGGCGGTCATGCTGGATATCTCCAGCCAATCAGATTGTACCTCTTTTGGTAGTTAAAGATAATGCCACAGCTTCACCTGGCGGGGTTTGCGTGCCATGTTTATGTTTTGATTACTAGACGCATCTGATGAGTTTCGTCCCACATTTTCCATTTTTTTCACAGTACAACATTAAAGGAGACAGAGGCAGACATGTTTAGCTCATGAAAGAGTTAATCCGACAAATTAAAAAGAAAAAAATCGATAGAGTAATAAGGCATCGGGACACGAGGCCACAAAACCATGTGACCTTGAGGGTCACTAAACTATCGCTAGGTCGGAAGTGGCAGCAAGCGGACGGACTTGCCCGAAACATGCACATAGAATGAAGTTGTACATCCATGATTGGTTCTTGTTGATGTGGCAATTGTTTCTAATGTCTAGAGCAGTTCAAAAGTCACTGCGTATGTTGCTTGTATACTGAACCCACCATCAACATTTAATCTAACCTTTGTGCGATCTGTACTATGTGTTTAGTGGAAGAGCATTAGTAAAGCGCAACGTCCTGCATGCATTACACTGATGTTGCATGCTACGGCGGCACCATATCATTCAGAAGCAATAATCCATCACTTTATGGGGCATTCTGTGCCATAGCAGCCTGCTCAAATATCAAATGAATTCTATGAAATCAATACTGTCACAATACGCAT
Source organism: Hermodice carunculata (assembly GCA_964020975.1). Taxonomy (NCBI): domain Eukaryota; kingdom Metazoa; phylum Annelida; class Polychaeta; order Eunicida; family Amphinomidae; genus Hermodice; species Hermodice carunculata. Next base: position 626,399 of record CAXHWN010000400.1, read on the forward strand.
AAACACACCATACAAACCACGCTTGCGGCAAATTTGGCATCCTCATGCATGTAATCCATCTGACCCCCCTGATCACTCGCGGACCATCTTCCTGTGGGTTTAAGTGATCGCCACACAGGATTTTTGCCTGTTTAAAGAGGAGGAAGACTGTTTGCCGATTCTTCGCTCGTTCGCCACTCAGACTGTTCGCTGCCTTGCCCTTGTGTTCTTAATTAGCACGATGTCTCAAGGGCACTGAGTACAGAGTTTGCTTCAGTTTGGTACAAAAAGAATTCAAACGAATGAACGTTCACATAGTTGGTTCGTTCTGAAAAAATATGTCATTTGCTTAGGAAGCTGCGATGCTTAGCTCGCTCCCAGGGAAGTTTTTTTTTCATTTCAATTTTTTCACTGCTTGCCAAAATGAAAAAAAAAATGGCGAAATTGCCGTTCACTGCTCGTCAGTGAATCCATGCAAATATTTCACATTTTGTTGCCAGAATACTGTCCAGCAGTTATAATATCTCATTACAGGACGATTGGCACCGAAAATGACTTTTGACCGATTGGCACCGAAAATGACTTTTGACCGAAGTTTTATACTCTTTTTTTATTTTTAATTTCATGTGTACGGGACATAGTTGAGTCGTCACGGGCACCGCAAAATATCGCCTCTGAGACAAAGGAACTACTTCCAAACGACTATTCCTGAATGGCGTAAAGTTATCAAATTCTACCTTGCAGGAAAAAACCGAACTTGTGCATGGAGTTCCCCGTGTACATGACTAAATATCATGGCGATGCGCTGGCAGGCCCTGGAATAGCGAGTACTAAAGCAAGTTCCTTACTATGGATCCGTGTGGTGAACTCTTTCGCAAAGAACTTAAATGTTAACTCTTTCACGTCCATCCCTTTCGCATGCCATAGTGACTGTGCGCGGAAAGGTTGGGGTTACAAGGTGCGCAAGCACCACCACACATCCGCTCAGCAAATAAATAACACTTTTACCAGCTTGCCAGCTTAAATCACAATAGCGTGACAGTGGGGATACAATGCATGAGAGGAAATTGATAAATTTACGCATTATGCAAAAGCCGTATGATTTGTGCAAGCGCGTAAGCAAATTGTTGGTGGAAAACAGATAAAGCTTATGAAGCTTGGAACTTTATTGAGCGCACTACATAAAAACCAAAAGCAGTAACATTTCGCCAAATCTCACTCCAGTATTTACACTGCACAAAGCATCAACAATCATAAACTGAAAACACACACACACACACACACACACACACACACACACACACACTCACACACACAAGCTAACTATACAGAAAAAGGAAGGACAGGCAGAAGAAAAAGAAAGGTTAATTTCAAGTGACGTTTCCTTCAAGTTCCAGTATGCCTACAATTGCAGCAGAGACAATATGGATCGTTCAGTAAAACATCTTTCCTCGGCGCACTTTGGACAGGAAAACTGTGCACCTAGTTAAAACTTGGAAATGAAAGAGTTAAATTAGGTCAAGACACTCAGTGTATCAAGGGTGGCATTTAATTATTCGCTCTGTTACTTTCGAAATGTTGAGTACAGAACAGACGCTAGATCCATGGAGCGAAAGGTATAAAATAGGCTAAATATACAATCATTTGAAATCAATTTCAGTAAAATAGCATCATTTTTGTCTCCAATGACACATTTGGTCAAAATAAATTAAATAAATCATCGTATACTGGCTGTATTTTTACATTTGCATTTTGAATTTGGTATCATAGTTCATATCCTCCAAGAAATCAAACTAGTTCACTCAAATCATAGACACGTGAAAACATTATTCAATGAAGACAAACTTTATCAGAAAGTTTAGCCAGGAAAACCCACCGTGCAAACATCTTGTCTGTAAATGAGAATTTTTGTTCTCAAAATGCACTAGAACTTCTCAAATACCTCTGTTGCGAAATGTCCAGTACCTGTTTCTATCACCAGAATCGTTCAGTGTGATTTAGCGATAAGTATGACACATTATGGACATGCCGTTAATAATCAATGTAGCTTGTGAAGTGAACACAAATAAAAGAGAGAGAGAGAGAGAGAGAGAGAAAAGAAAAGAATACAAAAACTTGTAGATGCGTAGGATTTGATTTTTATCAGTTCTATGTTCACAAAATGCATGTGGACAGCTGCAAGATTCAAGGCTGCTATGCAGACATCGGGAAATTAGATAAACTAACGAAATACCTTTGGATGCAAGGGTTTTCTTTTCCCTGCGATGAGAAGGACAAGTGTGAAATGCCAAACAAACAGGTGCAGTGGGGGCAACCACGTGATCTGTCCTGCGCGTTATTGTCTCTCCAACCCGCGGGAGGCTTGGAAATGAATTCCGCGTGCTTGCTATTCCACAATTTTCTTGTTCCCGTGAGGCATGCTTCGAGACCCATCTGGTATGAATTGGCATCTATGTCCCTCATTTCACTATTTTGCCATAAAATAAAATTTTCTCTTAGCACTACTCCCCCTTTTCTGGAAATTCCTGGCTTCGGACATGGCTGATATGGCAGATGCATGCCATAAATTATGTAGTTGATGGTGCCGTGCACACAGTGGCAAGCTCACTCATAGAAATGCATTGCTTCGTCTAATGTCCTAGGTTGTAACCAAGCCGACCTCTTTTGTACCATGTGTAATTGCAGGTCTAATTCCAGTTATTGAGGTTGTCAGTATGAGTTTGTTATTGTAAATACCTGTGCCTTGTCATTTCATTTGATTGATTAAGGTCTGCACAGTGTGGAGTATTTACTCGACAAAGGTTTCCATAGGGAGTCTCCAAAGAAAATGCTGCCTGTATGAATACTTCAGCCAGGTAAGAAGAAATCCACTCTTATTGAGAGTAGCTTAACCCTTTCCCCATCAAATCGTTCCGCCAGTAGTAACTGAAGTCGTATCCAAAGATCACTGGCGTTGTATCCGTATTAAACATCTTGGGGTGTACCTCGTATGAGTAAAACTCTATTTTGCCTAAGAGCGGAGTCAGCTTGACTGATTTCTTCGGCATATTTTACATGAACTGACCCGTTTCCAGTTCCAGACTATTTGTATTCAAAATAGAATAACCCCCAACTGACCCTTTTCCAGTTCCTGATTATTTGTATTCAAAACAGAATAGCCCCCTTCTGACCCTTTTCCAGTACCTAACTATTTGTATACAAAATAAAATATCTATCAACTGACCCCTTTCCAGTTCATGATTAATTGCAATCAAAGTATGATAACCTTCAATTGACCCTTTTTCAGTTTTCCTAATTATCTGTTTTCAAAATAAAATAGCCCACAACCTGCCCTGTTACTCTCTGACGACTTGTATTGAAAATAGCGAAACCTACTGTTGAGTTGACTTATGGCCCATTCTTGATTATGATAAAGCTGGCCGTACTGTTGCTTAAATGAGTGCTCCTTCTATGAAAAAAAAATGACAATGCAAATCTCTTTATTTTTGTGTAGCTGTTAAAGTCCTGGATTGTTGTTTTGTTTTAGTTCTTTTACAATTTAATCCCACATTTGCTGCATACAAATCCAAGTATGTCAACGGACACCAAATGTGGGTGGCAGGGACTTCCAAATTTACTTTATTGTACCTTTATTTTAGGAAACAAACCAAGGGACCATGGGCTTTTTTTATCCCTTTCTCAAAAAGAATTGGACAAACACAAGGCGTATCAGCACAAAAGCTAACACTTTCTAAAATAGTTTTTAAAAAAATTGACAGAGGTGCCAGGGGAATAAGATTCGAACAAAAAAGGGAAACAAAAAGGCATGCCTGTTTGATTAACAAAGTTGAGAGATACCTACATATAATCAAAGTATACAGGCATTGAGTGTCTGGAAAGTCCTACGAGTAACTCAGAAAAGACAATCACATCGTGAATAATTAATCTTAGAGATTAAAAGGGGGAGAACTGCATTATTTCAGATAATGTCAGCTTAGCTAAGTGAATTTTTTCAGCACAAACAAACACGATTCTTATCGACAAGTTGCATATTTTAGTTTATTTATCGATTGACACCGTAAAGCACCACAACAAGAAGCGATGGCTCAATATCAGCCTTCTCATACCAAGAGGTAACACACGTTAACTCTTTCAGTGCCAAATGAGACTTAAGTCCAACTACTTAAAACGAACTACCCTGCACTATAATAAGGGTACTCAATTCAATTGTGTACTGTAAAAAGACCTTTTATTAATGCACCCGAAGCGCGCCGAGAAAAGACATTGCCTCAGTCTAAAATGTGGCACTGAAACAGTTTAATCCATTCCAATTTTCTGATAAAAAGACATATGTACATCGAGTTGAAGTCACTAACTTCATTCCGGAAAACCTGATGGGCCCGTGGCGCTCTCTCTCCGTTCCCATGGAACTGGTGGTGTCTCCTGGTGCACATGCTCCCCTTATCATCATTCCTCTTTTGAAGATTGGTCAGTTAACGTCAGCTGTAAGAGGAAGTGGGGTTGGTCGGGTGGGCTTCTCTGGTGGTCGAGAGGTAATTATACTTACTCTTACTGGTATTACTGAAATATCTCATATTAGTCGCATTGCATTACCTCTCGACCATCATTTGCCAATGTGCAACACTATAGGTGCAGGTTGTAACATTACTGGCAAACTGACCCCATATGACCAATGGGTCTGGCAGCTTGGGGTTAGCCACCAGTCTGAGTGAGGAGGTGACATCTGAAGGGAAAACCTCAAAGATACATGGTGTTGAGGCCACAAACATCAGAAACTGTCCCAAACTGGAAACCCTCCATACCAACTGGCATGGGACTACAATGAACCCCCCAGTGTTCATCCTCCACCATGAGAGCTGGCAGCTCATGTGTAAACGCTATTGATTTCAGCTCCATCAGACCTAGAAATCTTAAACAGGACCTGGCCACGAAGCTGGCAGGTACCAGGGGATGGTATATGGTTCCTTAGAGCAGTGGACTCATGTGTTAAACCAGGAACAGACCAGGACTTAGGACAAACTGCTTGAAACTGTTCAAGATTAGGTCAATGTGGCACAAATGCCCTATAATGCCCACTAAGAAATAAAAGTATAGACACATTTGTTTTACATGGATTGTGAAAGAAGTCAAAGATTGACTCATCGAGTCACTCTCCATGGCACAGATGTTAGCGTATACTTCCTACCTTGCCCAGTGGAGGAAACCGAAGAACTCGGAGAAAACCACCGTGCACGGTTAAAGTGGTAGGAACTTTTTCCACATGCTGCCCGGGACGAGAATCGAACCCGGGTCGCAGAGGTGAAAGGCGAGCGTCTTATCGCTCAGCCAAACCCAGCACCCGGTTGCATCAACCTATAGGCTTCCATTGAATCTATACCACACGAGTGCCATAAACTGGAACATGGTGGCTGCTGTGATGGGATACTGAAGGCCTACCGAACAAGTATCTGAACCTAAGCAAAGGAGCCTGTGACACACACAAAGGTGTACATGCCATCCTTTAGCACTATCTTGTCTCACAAGTAGTGCCAGTGAAGGGCTCTCACAGGACACAGGGCTCTTTCCTCGAGAGGAAGAGCAGTATCCATCCCATGGAGGGTAAAACCTTTGAAGGCCATAGCCAGATCTCAAGCCACTTGGTTCTCTGCAAGGAAGCCCAAGTGAGGCCTAAGTGTCATCGCCAGTGGTCAGGTGACTATTGCATTAGGTCATTGGTTAGAGTGTGGATCTTGCTTCTGTGAGCCCCCAGAGCAAGTGTTCATAGAAAACACATTCCAGGTCCAGTTTTTTGAGGTCCACCTACTGGGGGTCCTCAAGGCACTAAATGGCCACTTCTTCAACATGACTAAAACCAGCAGCAGGTCCCACCAAGGTAGGACCGAGCTTGATGCCGGTCTGTCAATGTAGAAGGATGGGATGAGCACAGATAGATAAGGATCACTCAGGATGCGGACGTCCAAGATGTTGGCAAGGGTTGAAGAGATTCCTGATCAGAAACCCGCCACTGTTCTGGACCTCTTTCCTAAAACTTTCCACTGATACAACAGGAAGTTGGAGTTGTTCGCAAACCTCTCCTCTTGTAATTCTCTCAGAGGCTGATTTTGAGATGCCTTTGTTGCAGATGTGCCATGGGATAACTGCCAAGCATTGAGATTTAGCACTTAAGGGTTCCTGTGGAACATGCTCGATTGTGGTTGCACCAGAATCTTTAGCCATGCTCCTAACCATAGCTGAGGTTCTACGCTCAATGCCAACAGGTCTACCCAGCAATCCCTCTGGGAGTGCCAATGGGTTGCCAGGATCAGATTGCAATCATGGGATTATCTGCCAAGATGGAAAAGCGTACATCCTTATGTCACTCAAGTCCATGGCTAGAGCGTATACTGCTAGGGCATGAGGGTTCGGGACAGGCAAGATGTAAACCAGCAGTTTTGCATTCTTGAGAGTCATGAACAAGTCCACATGTGATGTTCCCTATTTGGCCCACATGGCATGAATGATCTTGGGGTGGAATGACCACTCTGTCTCTACCGGCTGATTTCTTCTGGAGAGTTGGTCACCTAGGATATATTGATGTCCCAGGACATGCATCGCATGCATGCAGATGTTATGTTAGGAGCACCATTTGGTAATGCATCTAGCTAACTCTTGGACTGCGTCCTGCCCTGCCTGTTGAACAAGGCCATTGTGGTCCTTTTGTCACACATTATGAGGACATGTTCATGCTCCACCAGGTCTCAGAAGTGGAGGTGCACTAAGTGTATCGCCCCCAGTTGCAACCTGTTTTTGTGGTGAGACATGAATGATGCTGGCCAAGGACTCAATGCTGGCAAGCTCTCTACCTGAGCTTCACACCTAGACCAAGAAGAGTCTGTGTAAATGGTGAGCTGGGCCTGAAAAGGCTCCAGCAATGTCCCTCGATAATGTTCTTCCTTACCGTCCACCCCAGAAGGTGTGGTTGATCCTTGTTGAGAATCAGCACCATGGCATGATAGCCCTGATTCCTTGTCCATCTGCCCTACAGAGCATGCTGCAAGGGGCAACAGTAGACACAGCCAAGTGGGACCTGGGAGTCCATCAAGGACAGAGAGCCCAGCAGGGCAAGCCATTGTTGCAGGGAGCATATCTTGCCAGTTGGAAACACTCTGAGCAGTGACTGAAGTCTCTCCCACCTGTCTTCTGAAGGGCCACAGATGTAGGCAATTAGATCAAATTGGATGCCAAGAAAAACGAAAGTTTGCTCATGCTGAAGACTGGACTTGGTTAGGCTCACTATCAGGCCTAACTGTTGGCAAAGTTCCTGAACAGTTTGTCTGTGAGGCTGTGAATCCAGGTGCCAGAACCTGCAGATTAGCCAATCATCCATAAAACACATGTATGCAAATGGCTGCACAGTGAAGGTAAGCAGCAACTGTCTGCAGCAACCTGGTAAATACCAGTAATGCCATGGCAAGGCCGCACAGAATGCCCTGAGCTGGTATACTTGGCCCGCAAATGTAAACTACATATACTTCTGTAAGGTCTCTGTGATTCTCACATGGAAGAACATGTCCTGAAGATCCAGGGATGTTGTCCAGTCTATGGGCCGCCAAGGTGTTCAGTGTCAACAAGTCTATCACCAGTCACCATCCTCTCTCTCTCTTGGTGACCAGAAAGAGTAGGTTGTAGAAGCTGGTAATACCTTAATCCTTGACCAGCTCTATGGCATGCCATGGCAGAGTCAGGAACACTGAGGATTTCTTATCTTCTTGCCTTTACTGAAAGGATTGCCCTTGCCTGACTGTTGTCCACTGCAAGGCAGCCAACAACACGTCAGAGTAGGATGCCATTAGGACAGATACCATGGCAGCATCCTCTGACCATTTGAAGGCCTCTGCAGATGCTGTGACAGACTTTGAATGCCAAACATCAAACTTTTCCCAGTCTAAGTCCACAGGAAGCAAACCTGACAGCAAGGTCTGCTTAGGTGCAAATGCATTGCCCCTGACCATCTGGCTTAGAGAGGAGTCACCCTTGCCTCAGATACCTAGACATGGGCAGGTCTATCTGTGTGCTGCAAGTCTTGGATATGAGCTGGTCGAAAAACTCAGCCATGAAAGGCAAGAAAGGTATTGGGGTGCATTGCTGCATGACCTCCAGAGACAAGCTCCGGCAGGATGGGGCAACAGCCCCACACTTCTCCTTGCCTGGTGGGACTACAGCTTGGTCACCAACCAGGCTCTGAATATGGGATTTGATGTAGTCAAAGCCCTTTAGCAGAGCAGGAGTTGTCCATAGGTGCAGAAGGTAGTTCACTGCTCGGCCGTTCAGGGCATGGTCAGCTTGACAGTCAAGTCCTCGACCTCGGCCGGGATCTGCTTATGGTTGCATAAAAAAACAGAAGCTCAAGCTCTGCCTCAGTGTAGAGGTCCAAAGACTCAGGACTTGCCAGGTGAGTGGCGAGATCAAAAGCCTCCTCGAACAATGGATTTCCATGGCCAATGGAGCAGCCACCTGTGACAGCAGGAATCCTTCACTATGCCTGGCATTGGGGTTGCAAGGACTTTTGCAGAAGTCATTGCAGCCTCAAATGCCACATCCCCTGCTCAGTCCAGACGAGGCTAGAGACTAGAGAGGGGGTCCAGTAAACCATGTGCAGAGTGTGCTTAGACTCAGCTGCAGTGATGGTTGGAGCAGAGGAAGACAAAGTCTCTGACTACAAGGCCGACACAACTGGTGGGGAACTGAAGGTGTCACCCAGGCCACTGTAGGTGCCTAAACCACCAGGGCCAAAGACCTACTAATGGCAGAAGGTGCCCCTACACACCTATTTGTGTTCCTTCAATCTTCTACATGCCTTGGATTACAATCTGAGCTCTTGGAGCTGGGAGCCTAGGAAGTTTGCCAAGGCACTGGTGCCTTTCTGGAACTCTTGGACTTATGATCACAGTGCTCAGACTTGAGCACTTGAACTGGGTAAGGTTATGGGATAGGTGGATCGAAACCAAATGTTCCCATTCTGGACACATCGGTTTTTGCTTGACTTCTGATCTGAGCACTTGGACCTTAGAGACACAGAACCTGACAGTTTCAGTTGATGTTTGGGTGACTCCTTTGAAGGAAAGTCAGAATACTAACAACCTGGAAAACAGTTTATGGATCAGATCCATAACATCTGCTGGGTCCCAGCAGACGTCTCCAAGATTGAGTCCAGGATCAGTGAGCAAGGAGCTGTGGTCATCACCTAAGTAGTGTTGAATGCTTGAGATGCTCATGAGGTGATCTCTTGCAAACCAGCTTGCCACTATTGATGCAGGGAAGAAGACAAGTGTCATCTCCCGACCTAACACTAAACCCATGTGTATTCAGAGAATGGAGGAGGTCAAGTTATGAGTGACAACCAGATCAATGATTGTGACCCAAAACTGTTCTGAAGTGGCCAGGTGAGTCCTACTTCTGCCATTTATCTGACAAGGACAAAGAAAATTGGTTTCCAAACCACATGCACAGTATGCTAACTGTCTTCCCTCTGTCTGTGAGTTAACCCACAAAAACTCCATCTTGGAAAAATGCTGAGTCAAGTCACCACCTGCCAGCTCTGCTTCCACTTTCTCACTGGCATCCATAAGTCAAAATAAGCAATCCATAAATCCAAGAAGTCCAGGAAGGCTTAAAAAAGCAAATTCTGCAGACGCTGCCTAGCAAATATTGCCCACCAGGGACTGTGCTCCATCTCTCTGCAATCTGATTGTCAAACCCCATCTTGAAAACTTGGGTTTCAAGCCAAATGACCGGCTCTACTTCCAATTATTTTAGAGCTATTTGCAGATCAGAAATCAGCTATCTAGGTCTCCAAAGAGTCCTGGATCACTAGGGAATATTTGTTTTGCAGAAGGGAATGCACGTGAAGCACTAGAACAGTGACGGTGAACAAAAGTTCAAAGAGCTCTTTGCTTAAACCAGTAAGCCAGTAATGGCGCCCAAAAGAGGAAGGATGATACCAGGAGTCACCGCCAGTTCCATAGCAACTGAGAGAGAAATCAAGTGAGTGAACTCAACTTGATTTCATGGGCGTTCTACCAAGATGCAAAGGTCTAGGCAAATGGTTATCGACAGGTAACGTTACCTAACAAATGGAAGGATTCATGAAACTAGCCATTATTAAGTATTACTCAATTAGGCATTACTCATAAAGCCATGCAGGAACAACGATTCATCATTTTTCTTTTACAGTGTTTGCAAATTAATCATCAGCATGATTCTGGTTTCAAGACTTGCATTACAGCAAAGTAAAGGTCTAGTTGTTCTTTGACTGTTACAAAGATTCATCAATTGACTGTCAAAGTGACAACGCCAATCAGGGCGTTGTTACAAAGTATTATGTGGTAACAAAACGTTAGTGCGTTTAACCATTTTTAATCAATTGATGCAAAAATTGGTGGGAAACATAGACAAACAAGGACTGATCAAGTTCCCTTCCCATGTCTACCATTGAACAGTCTATAACAGGTCCCTGGGTAGAGTTAGCTGGCCACTGTAATTGTGTGTCTGATGACCATTCTTTGTGGTTAGAATATACTAAACTGCGAAATTACATTAAAAATCTCATTAAGGTTGAGAAGAAGAATTATTTTGAAAATAGTCTTTCTCAAGAGAGCAAAAATCCAAAACGTTTTTGGAAAGTCTTCCGAGAGGTATATCCAGATAAAAAGGGTAAATAACGTACCTTAAGATCTAAGTGATGATGACTTTAACAAATATTTTTCGAATATTGGCCACGGAGTTGTCAATCAAATAACGAAGTGTGATCAATAGGAATGTGTATGTAAAGGATCAGACAGCATATACAGGTTTCAGTTAAATATGGTAAATATAAATAGTATTTCTTCAGATCGGAAGTCCTTATCTACAGAAAGTAAATTTGATATATTAGGATTTGATGCCAAAGTTTTATGATTAGGTGCCGATATACTGAGCCAATCGCTTTCACACATTTTCAACTTGTCAATTTCTCAGGCAATTGTTCCAGCTGATTGGAAGGTGTCACGTGTCACTCCAGTTTTTAAAGGTCAAGGTTCAAAGGCCGACATGAATAACTACAAACCTATTTCAGTTGGAAGTCATGTTGGTAAGATAATTGAGAAACATATCTGGTATAGCATGCCTTGATTAGCCCAGACGAGTCGGCATATTTAAAAGGCCACTCACCCGAAACATGTTTACATAAGGTTGTCTGTGATTGGCTTGAAAATTTGAATGATGACATGTTAACTGCAGTAGTGTTTTCTCGATATAAAAAAAAATTTTTTTTGATATTATAAATCACAAAATTTTGAAATTTAAGCTGGAAAAATATGGAATTGTTGGACAGGAGCTTTCATGGTTCACTGCTTATCTATCTGACAGAAAACAAGTTGTTGTTTGTAATGGTAAAAAGTCTGAAACCAATGATAGCTCGATTGGAATCCCTTAAGGTTCGACCATCAGGCCTGTGCTCTTTCTTCTCTATGTCAATGATATTGGACAATATTTACGAGACTGAACTTGTAATTTGTTTGCGGATGACACCATTATCTATTCGTGTGGTCATTCAATCGAAGAAGTGAGTCATACGTTACAAAAGAACATGGATAATGTCGGTTATTGGTACAGGTGTAATGAATTGGTGATTAATGTGCCAAAATCAAATCTTATGATGATTAAAGGAAACAAGACAGTAAATGAAACCTTACGTGTTCATAGAAATGGTGAAAAACTAAATCAGGTTTCTGAAACGAAATATATGGGTTTTTATTTGGAAGAAATTGTTCATGGAAGACACATCTGGATAAATTACATGGGAAAATAATGGCCAAATTAATTGTTCTTCGACGTCTAAGCAAAATTCTACCGAAAAGTGCTTTAGAAACCATATACAAAACAACTATCTTACCTTTGATAGAATACGCAGATACTGTTTGGGGTGATAGTAAGGTTTGAACAAAAACGGCTCAAAGGTTACAAAATGCACGGATCATAACAGGTAATTTCGACTATATTAATATTCGAATTGAAGACTTAGTAAAAAGTTTAAAGTGGCAAAATTTAGAACAAAGATGAAGATTTCATTCGGCGACGCTTATGTATAAATGTATTAATGGTTTAGCTCCAAATTATTTATGTGATCAATTTTACCTTTTACATGATCTAAATTGCATAGACACAAGAGAATTCAATTCTTTAAATGTTATGGTCCCACGCCCATACAAAGAGCTGTTTAAGCAAAGTTTGCTGTACGACGGTGCTATGATATGGAATAGTTTGCCTATTTACTTAAAATAGTGTCCAAGTCTTTACGATTTCAAGTTGGAATACCAGAATCACTCTTTTAACGAGTGATGTTTCAATGCCTCTTTGTACATTTTATTTACTTGTATTTTACTGATGCTCAAATGCTACTTTGCACTTTTCAATGTTTGTTTTTACTGCTACTTTTATCCTTATTTCGATTTATATAGTTGAAAAAATACAGGGCCCCGTGGAAGAACATCTCTGCTGAACGGTTACCGTGTATAAATATATTCAAATAAATAGATATGAACAAAAATTACAACTGAATAATGCGAGTTGTTTAATCCCATAAGCAGACACGACAGCTACCACTTTCACGCCTCATCTGCACAGCTGCCACGACCAGTGGCTGGCTGGCCTTTGATCTCTTTCAGTCATGTACCATTGTTTGACACAGTCCTAGGCCAGCTCCCAATAATCAGGTGTGAAAAAATTCATCGCATTGTATCTTTGTTGTTAATATGGACCCAGAAAATAAGTCAGAGGAAAATATTTACCAGCGTCACATAAAAGATACATAATGAATATATTTTGCACCGTTGTCCCCGATTACCTGTTGTCTGACCGGATTCAAAACGAAAGTAAAGGTGCAATGCATTCGGTGTGCAAAATTGGTTAGTTTTGGACTTATTTTTAATCAGACAATTGACAAATATCAATGATATCCTTTTTGGTATGCTTACAAATGCCGTTCTCATTCTTACTTTTTAAATAAATATATGTTTTTGCTTTTTAAAACTGTACGTTCGTGTCACCATGATTGGTGACAATGTGCTTTTGTAGCTGAATAAAAGAAAGAAATAAGCCGGTATTTTACTCAAAATATTTTCCAACGCAAAGTTGTTGGTATAATGTCATAATCATCTTAAATGAAGGCCACCACTAACGTTAAATGAATATGAATGAAAATAATATATAATCTTCAACTGACTTTAATATATTCTATACCTATTTATCATTTCCAATTTTTTTCAAAGCATATTACTTTATGGAGATATACGTTGCGTTTGTTTTCGTCATTTCTGTCCAATTTTGGCTCCAGAGAATCTGGCAACTTGTCACTGCCATTTTTTTTACATCCACTTCGGCTTAAATTGATAATGGTTAAGTTTTCTGGTATTTCAGTGACCTTGACCTTGACATACAAATATTCATGGGCATTACCATATTATGGACGAAGAGGTACATATGTAAGAACATATACAGTGGAATCTTCCAGTTAAGACCACATAAGGGACTAACAACACGTGATATTTTAATACGGGATATAGTTTAATTACGGATAAAGAAATAAAGGACTGTAAATTTATGGTCTTGATATAGAAATGGTCTCTTTACAGGGATAATGTTGATTGGAGCTTCTATTGTACTTGTTGCCAGTATTATTTATAGTTGTCATGGTCATGCATTCTAATTTTTGTTTCCTTCAACGGACAATGATCATAGACGCTATTCCATTTTAATATAACATTTTCATGGTCAAGTTCGTTTTACAGCGTTAAACCATGACGTCCGACGTCGTGTTTATATTTTTTTCACTTTAGATAAGCAGTGTCGATGGATTTTCTATGTCAGCCTTTTGGGTACCATGTGTATAACGTTTCGTGTAGACTATGATACAAGTGAACAGTCTATAATCAGTGTGTTCGAGAACCAAAATGAGGTGGTGGTATACAATACCTGTTTCTGTTCCACTTTATTTATTTGCAGACCTAGCTAAAAGGAGACGTTTAATGTAAGAGGCTACATGATCTAGCTGCAATTAGAAATTTTAGCTGTGCAGGTACGTTTAATGGGGCGCATGCGGTGATGAGATTTGTAGATCACCACAGTTTGTTCCAGGTGAGCAATGAAGACTACGTGGAACATGGCAGATGAATCTGGTTCGATCCCCGTGAACTTTCTACACAGTGACAGAGACCGTGTGTAAATTGAAGCAAATGTGCAATCGGTCAAAGTAAAAAAAAATCAAAAAAAAAAAAAAGAAAAAAGAAAGATAAATGAACTGTACCCAAAGCAGCTGGTATTGAAGATTTATTACTAGTTTCACTGGCAAGACGGGGTAATTGTTACCGAGACTGGAAACAGCGCTTGGAGATTTAAAGAATATCCACAGCATGCATGTTGTATACCATCGTAGCTGTCATCAATCATTTACAAGTAAAAAGAATATTTCCAGCGCTCGCAGGAAAGATGATCATTTTTCATTTTTGTCACAATGTGATACAGGCCGACGCACAAAAACACTTTCAAAAGAAAAAGCAGACAGATTGGTCAATGTGTTTAATGTGCAACTCGTCATTGTGTTGTAAGAGCCAGGCAGTGTTGAGCCCTCGCGCTGGACGTCCGCACGTTTAGCATAATGGCAAAGTATTGGCTTGGGGTACAAGGGGTCCTGGGTTCGATACCCGGCTGAGCCACAACATTGGTGTCAGGGTGAACACGAGGGTACGCCAACAGGCCGCGGTGGCTGAGGGTGGTTCGGAGGGACAAAGGCTTGTACCTCTGTGCTCTTCGCAGCTGAAGGTCAGGGAGGCAACCTCTGGGGTGGCAAAACATTGGCCTCTTGGGTGCGAGAGATCCTGGGTTCCATACTCCAATAAACCACCGCAATTAGATTATGAGAATCAGAATGAGCCTAACCTACAGCTTTTCCATGACAGTGAATAATACCACAATATGAACCGACATGCATGGTACATTTCACGCTGCATATAAGATGCGTTTTGTGGCTAAACCATGTTGAGCTAAAATTGATATGGCGACAACTAGTTTTTATTTCACAGTGTTCAGATATGTATGAACCTTGTCCGTAAACATTATGTTAGTATGGAACCGAAAACAAATTAATCCTTCAGAGAGTATGACCGACCAGCATATGTGAAAGCAAATATTCTCACTACTAAATTCACATGAACATGCAATTAAACAATTAATAGCTTTTCTAAATGATGGCCAAGGATGTCTGTTTCAGTGACAGTTAATATTCCACACCAATTACAAGATGAGAATGTAGTTGTCTCCATGAGAATTCTCAAAATACTGGCTTCATACCGGTCAAACGGTATTTTATCCTATTGTGTTCAAATATGCTGATCGATGTCATATATATATATATATATATATATATATATATATATATATATATATAATCAGTTTCCTTTGAAGATGCAGGTCACCAATACTCTGAAACTTAAGGGAAACGTAAATGACACATTATAGTTGTCGAGCTTATTTTTAATCTCAATGTTTTACCAATATCCCTGCCAGTTTGGGGCTCCACAGCAGATCAAACAGATCAGTGCGTCTACATGACGGTGTTCATGCTTTAGACGTCCCTTTGGAACTAAGAACATGAATTGTGCAGTTCATACGCGGTGTTTGATTCCCTGTTGCACCCTCATATCACTAAGAGGCACATACGGAGGAAAATCCAACCCAATGTTGCATTATAAATTGTGGATCAGATGTGTCAAAAGAAAAGTATCGAGGCCATGTGAAATCTTTTAACAATAGAAGAGCTTTTTCGAAGCTGTGACAAAGCAGTCTTGCACTGCGTATTGGCGTTCGCAGACACAAACAGGAATCTGTTGGAGAAAGAAGATGCGAGTTTTGCGATTATTACCAGATCAAATAATAACATTTTTGTCGACGTGCGTTGCGTGTCGACCTAAAGTGGCTGCTACTGACCTGGAGAGCAAAATATCTACGGGTGGAACATACGGAAAAAATGAATAGAAATACTGAAAACGGAATGTGCTTTTCAGTCAGCAGAACCGCTATCAATAACATGAATTCCCCAATGCTTTCACGTCTAGTCATTCATTTTTATGCACTTATTTTACTCGATTAAATTGTTGCGTAAGCTTCACTTGCTTCTTTATCTGAAAGTTTGGGCATATGTATGTGTCATGGGTCTATTCACCGGATCTCACCAAATCATATCGAATAAAACCAAATGTTAACGAATTGAAAGATTATATAAATTATAAAATACAAGAAAAATCCATATTTGAACTATTAAAAAAAAGGCTAGAAATAGATAAATATGTAGAATCTAATTCTCCTGCCAAGAGCAATATTCATGTCGCAGCCTATCTTGACTCCATCAATCACGAATATAATCTTGGTTAAACCGAAAAAAGAGGGACTATTTCTATGAGTTTAAAATAGGCTTGAGTGGTTTCTTATTGATGGATATCAACCACAACCAAGTTGTGAACAACAATTTCAAAGCAAAAGTCTGGCTCCAGCTTGAGATTTTTTCTGTGGAAGCCCATATATTTGAAAACTAAAGCTGTTCATTTCGATAGTAGTTGCCTTTTTTTAAAAGCAGACAAATATTTGCTACACTGTTCGTTGTACTGAGATGAGAGAAGCAACAAAATAAAACTTTATCCCTTCTGTCACTTCAGTTATCCCTGGGTTTATTTTACTCCCCTCATTGCAAGGTGGCTGTGCCAGTTGGAAAGTGTATATTAAATATGTTAAAAAAGGGAAAGAAACAATTTCTAAATAGAAAAAAGTGTCTTAGTGATGTTTACAAATATGGGATTCTTTTGATCTGTCTTTGTAATGTGTCGAATATTACACACACACACACATACACACACACACACACACACACACACACACACACATATATATATATATATATATATATATATATATATATATATATATATATATATATATATATATATATATACAATTGTATACATGTATGTTGTGAACCCATTTAGGGTGTGAAAGCAATTTCTGTGTCACAGTAGCCGCGTAACCCTCAACAGAAAAAAAATCTTTTCCTTATCAGATTAAGTATCATTAGTAAACACACGGGAAAAGAACAAAGATGTTACGAACATCCTACCTGGCCATAAACATACTAGGGGTAAGACTTTTATAATCTTTACACATGCTGAAACTATCATGTAGTAAATAGTACGACCGTATACACCGTTTTCGTCGATACTATCAACCGGTTACTGACCTTGATTCCTTTTCGGTGCCGCCATTTGGGGGGGGTGGGGGTGGTATTTGTTTGTGCGTTCTTGTTTGTTTGTTTTTTAATTTGATTTTTATTGTCAGGAGGAAATAAGTTGACTGTGTAGTTTATGACAATTATATTGAGCCTTTTTTGAATGTTTTTAAGGTGCCTCTATCAAAATGCTATATGGAATCCCTTTCTCGTAATAGCTCCCACTTAATGGAACAATGTCTTCAACCGGAGACTTGCAGTAAACCCTTAAAATTACGTTTAAGCCGTCCAAATTTAAATTGGAATGAACTGTGCATGCATATCGATAAATTAGGGAATAATCTGCTGCAAAATTTACACATTCGTGTTATGTGATAAGGTTGGACACTTCTTGTATAAATCGTGGGGACGTTCCGCCTATTTTTTTTTTTTTTTAAATGTTAAATTTCTGTCTGTGTATAAACTATGCCGGGGAGTAAGAAATGAGTGGACACTTTGAAGCTTCCAAGCTTTGTCGGCTTTGACCACATACGCAGTCTTCCTGTTTTTCCAATGATTATTAACCATAAGTAGCCAAAGAAAAGTAACTGTTAACTTCAAAGCTCTGTAGTGACGATTTTGCAATTGGTGCAAAATGTTTTAAATTGGTGTATATGTCTTCGCCAATCTTTTGTACAGAGCTGTGGCGACATAATAATGTATTCTTCTGTCATTCATAAAAGAACAAATAAAACATTCTCATTGTATCTCCAGACCCAAATCATCCCAAAATTTGGGATATTTCACATTTTTTATATTCCATGTCTTAACAAAAATATATAAATAACGGACTTTTATTGTGTTCGTAATTATTGTCAAGAAACAAATTGTTATAAATTACTGCATTTTCCCATTAACGTCAAACCAAGATCTCTTCTTTATTTTTCCTATATGTTTGATTGTTCAAACTGATATATACAGACATTTGAAAATTTAAAGGATGCAATTCAGTAGGCTGGCAATGGATTGGAGCATTAAAGTTCTGCCCCCTCCGCTGAAAGGAAAGCTGTCGATCCAAGAATTGTTCTGAAGAGGAAAGAGTCAATGATACCTCACAGTGTATTTTTGTCCAGTTAGAGAATAAAGTGTTGCAATCAATTGACGTACCCTCATTTTAATGGGAGAAAATTCCTGCTAAATCTTAAGTCGAAGGTTATTACCTTGTATGCATTTTTGTCGGTACAGTCCGAATATTTTATGTAGTGATCCAACTTCTTTTCTTATGATTCTGTTTTGATTCGTTCATTCATTCATTCATTCATATTGTCGCCCAGCCTCTTTTCTCATGAATCTTTTTGATTCGTTGATTCACTTATTCATTTATTCGTTCATTATTATTATTATTATTATTATTATTATTATTATTATTATTATTATTATTATTATTATTATTATTATTATTATTATTATTATTATTATCATTATTATCATTATTATTATTATTATTATTATTATTATTATTATTATTATTATTATTATTATTATTATTATTCATTACCCAGCCTCTTTTCTCATGATGGATGGGTGGATGTTGTTAATTCAATTTTGAAACACAAAGTGGTTCACAAGGGTGACCCAAAGCCGGTCCTCACATCGCTTAATGACATGGCAAGTGGCAATGGCTTACGCTTAACTACAACGAATGACCATAAAATGGCTTTGTGTCACTGGGAAGGTGCAATTCAATACCATAAGGTAGTGGTCCAGCCCAGGGCAACCTTCACTTAGAAAAGAACAAAGCATAGACCTCTCTATTTTCGCCGATAATTAGATTTGAAACCATCTGACATGCTATCCCGTTGTGTGGAAAGGCGTCTGACTTATTTATGTAATAACAGGATGCACCTCACCCAAGAAAATGGTCAAGTCTATGAGCTGAAGGTGTGGCCTCCCGGTTACCATGGAATGGTTGCTTTGACATTTTTCTGCGCAACCCAACGACGTCCAATTTCAACTGTTACCTTGTTGGTTTGCTTGTTATATAACGCAGTCATCGCAACAGATTATTGGAGAAAATCCATCACGTGTACTTTCTTGAATGCTTATCACGACAAAAGTCGTGTCACGTAAATTATTACAATGACGCCATAATAAAATTCCTCCTGAAAAGACCTATAGGTCTTGGACCAGTAACCCCTCAAGGTCGGGTCAACTGATAACTTTTAATCGAGTACTGAATACTGTTGCTGTGTCTATTGGATGTTAATATCACAGGAGCAGAGCATCCCAAATTAAGTCCCATCTTCATTTTGGATAGGAAAATACTTATCAACTGGGAGTTTTAGAAAGGCACTGCTACTCTAGAAAGATTTTAAATCATTTGATAGCTTTGTGTATATTTAGAGACATATTTGGCGCGGAACGGTCAATCATGGAGGTAAGGTACACAAATGCACCTGTAAAAAAAAATCTAACCACAAGACCCGCCCCCCCCCCCCCCAACTTTTTTTTTTTTTTTCTTGGTTTTAACTTGCTGCTACCGGTATAAACTTGAAGTAGAATGCAAAGGAAGTTGTGGTTTTACGTTTCAAGAAGAAGAAATAAGCCAGCGAATGTCCCTATTATAACATGTAAATGCATTAGGCCTAGGTTACTGGTCCAAGACCTTTAGTGCAAGCGTGCGCATGCGTATAATTGCACTAAAAGTAATCCAGGTCTTCAGCTTCCTGGTGTCCGAAACGCGTCCAAAATGCCCGGGAAAGCCGTTGACGCATTCTCAAACTTGGCACGGACAGGATTTGTATGTCACAAGTCGGCAGCTATATATGATGCGTTCTGTATACCTAGCACCACGCCATCTGGCGCCTAGTCCTCCTACTCACTCCATGCCCCCTTCCAATGATTCTGACAAAAATTAACCAACTATACTGATGAGGTTTTTTTTTCTCTGTCACACGGGAAAGTACATTGTCGCATCCCATATACATTAGCACACAATATAAAATGTTAAAGTACATTTGATAGAGCAATATCAGGAGTTTGGGCAAAACTGTGCTCCAGATAGCTGCCATCGTGACCGGGGCATGTATATCTTCTGGCTCAGAGTCAGTTTAATGCACATTCTAGGGTCGCTACCGGAGGCTAGATTCGTTGCAACACGCAACATTAACTCAAATTGGCGCAGTCCGCGGCTCTTTCTGCTGCCTTTCGGGAACTAGAACGCCCACATTAACCGTTGCAAAATTGAAACTCTTATCAAGAACGACCTTTTTTTTCTTAAATAAATGTACCATTTGCATTTGGCACACTTTAATGCAGATTTATCATATTTTGTAATTTTTAGGAATCATTTACTTTTTAAATGCATTAAAAACGTATTTACAATACACAGTCTTGTAACTACAATAAAGCGCCTTAACAGCAAGGATTGTCTAATATATAGCGCTACAGTATTTTCAACAATTTGAGTGTGTGATAGTTTCCAGTATGCTTACCATTTTACCCAAATCAGAAGGAGAATGCAATGAGAGGCATGCAATGTTTTCCATTGTTACCCTTTGCACATTTAGTGCCGGTAGGGTATCTTTGTTTCCTGATCCGTCCGTCCGTCTTGTCGACGTTCACGTGATAAATAAAGAAAGTAATCCTAGATCAAATTAAATTTCATCAAAAGTGTATCTACGGACGGGACAGGTATTAATTGAACATCAGCTTCTTTTTATTTTTGTACTTTTCCTGACTGTTTTAAAGTATGTGTTCGAAGATCGTGTGGGTGGTTCCCATGGAGATGTTACCATATCTCAAGAAAGACTAAACACGACTTCACAATATGTTCTTCGAGGATGATCCTTGCGTTGGGCCAGATGCGTATTGGAAACTAACTTCTTCTGGTCAGCTTATATTTTTTATGAATGGTTTAGAATATTTATCTAAGGCCGTGAAGATGGTAGCCAAGGAAACGACGTTACCATGATATCTGAAGAAAGACTGACCGCAGCTTCATACTTTTTTTAAAAATCAGGGGTGGCACATGGGGTGCGCCTGATATCTGTCTGAATCCGGTGATACTATGAAAATCTTTGGATTTATTTAAGGATTTTAAAAAGATATTTTCTGTTTATGCACCCCCAAAGATTACATACAGTGCAAATGAAATCCGGAATTTTAGAGGGATGCCTAATTAAGCATGCGTAATTTCCGAAAACATTACGAGTCGAGTGTGGCGTGTATTGTGCTTGTTACAACATACCTTTCTTTATAGGTCTAAGATGAGTTTGTTTTTGTTTTATATCTGCAACGCTTGCATCTTTGGAATAGAAATGAAAAATAAATATATAACTTTCTGCACACTAGACACAGATTGCACTCCAGGTTCACATAATTTTGTCGAAAAACATTAAATTGTACTCTGTATATACTTCTGAATTTCTTTTAATCAGGACATGGTCAAATATGTCAACTTATGTTCGGGTACTGGTGGATCCTGGTACTAGTTTACTATCAAACAGTAATAGGAAAGCTACTGTGGAGGGTTTTTTTTGGTGTTGTTAACTTTGACTTTTACCAAGTATATTGTGCGGAATGAGTATTACCCAGTGTATTTTATGAACTACATTACCCCGCATATGGTTTAAAAATATTTTATTGAAAAAAGCGATTGGGAAAATGGCAAAGCCTATATGAATCCCTCTCACTCTCCCACCATATAGCACATAATGAACACTACTCTACCCAGTATATAGTGTGGACTGAGTACTGCTCTACCCAATGTGTCGAATAGACTGAATGGTGCTCTATCCAGTGTGTATTGTACATACCGAATATTATTGTACTCAACATATTGGATGGACTAAATACAATTCTGCGCAATACACTGCACCGACTAAACTGTATTGTCCCCGATGTAGACTAAACACTAATATACCCAATGTCGTGTGCACAGCGTATATTGGATTTACTGCAAACTGCTCTACACACCATGTTGTACGGACTGAATAATACTGTAGCGAGTACAGTTACTATACGTACGGAGAGAACTCTAGTTAAGTAGTGTTATACGACCACAAACACCGTATGTCTTACAACTTGACTATCTCACATTTCTGTCTTCCTACGTAAGTGACACAATATCAAGTGTCCCCGGTTCATGTGATGTACAGACAATATAGCAATTCCATTTTTTGCTTAGAAGCCTTTATGTTCTACACAGGCCACATGAGTGCATGCTTTACTTTAACTAGTATACTTTTTCTGTCACGGGTAGGAGGGTTCAGGTATCTTATTACGAAGCCTCGTAAGTTTACTCCCTGAGAAGTCACACTGCCTCACAAGTATAGATTGATTCTCCAAAACAATCTATGAAAATAATAGACAAAGGCCGATTGGATGCCGGGATGCTTTAATTTCCTTTCCACAGAAGGATCACCATGACTGCCCTACCTTATCTACCCACCTGAATCATTTGCAAGAATTATTTGGTGGTGAAACTTGTAATTTTCGCAACTTGATTTTAACTACACAGGTAAATTAGGAAGGTAGGTTGGTAGGTAGGAGAGAGACATAGAGATATCCATAGCATTAGCATTGGTACCGCTTGTTCGTGTATTGAAAGAGGCGTGGTGGAGAAAATGGTATTACTGATTACATTCTAAAACCCACAGCTGGTGCGGGACCAAATGCTTTCAGACTAACGACTTGTACCCGGTCACCTCTCACCTCCACTCACCCTGCCTTTCACATGGCTTCATATTGCTACGTACCCATCTCTAAATGAACGGCTGTCTGAAGAGCAGTGTGCTAAAACATGTTTATCACCAACAAAATTGTCGTTGCTGACAGACAAAGAATGCAGTTAGCTTCATATGTAGTTATTCTAGGGATTTCACTATTATTACTGATTTTACAATATTGCCCCACATTTTTTTCTGACAAGTATTTAAATAATTTTATATCATCCGTACCGTCCTTTATCTTTAAGGCTCGATTTTAAGAGGAAGGCATTATGCGAGTGACATCTCAATGAATAGCATTTATTCGCCTCGCACAAGGCGATAAGATCAGTGTAAATGGTCACTATAAACTACGAATTTGAATTGTCCATGATCTGATGGCTTAAGGGACCTTAAAACAGTATTTCTAAACACCGTAGCTATCCGAAATCTGACGCCGATGTAAAATGGTGCAACTTTTCCCCATAACATAAGGCCAAAACTGATCGAGTTCGCAGGCCAATTTCTCCTTTATCAAGACAGATGTGTTCGATCAGTCATACAAGTTGCTGGGAAACTATAGACAAGATTTCCTGGTTATTGTGATCTTCTTGATTATTAGGATACCGCCTTTCACAAAGGCGTGAGTTCCACTGGATTACGCGTGACTGATGTTCCAATAAGGAGATTTACTGGAAATTATCCGGTTGCCCCAAAGCAGGCACACACGTCTTTGAAATGTTTCTTTTTTCTTTGCCAATCTGACTATTAATCAGCTGAGCTTATAGTATATTTAGGGATCCGTCTGCCGCTCGCCCCTCCGTACCCACGGACACCATTGATCAAATCCTCTGCAAATAGGCTGGGCTCTGCTCTGGGTGGATCTCTGGCTTTTTGACACGGTCATGCTCCAAATATTTGTGGATTTTTTTATGGTTCGTTCTATTAATTTTGGAGAGGTTTGTTAAAGGTCTTCTCACAAATTGCTCTGTCATTGTTCTGCTCACTGCTTCAAAATTTAAACCAAAACACTTTTTGGTATATCCTTTACAAATGTGTTTGACAGCTGAAGCTCAGATATTCAATCTTTTTAATTTTATTTTACTTTACCTTCTTTACATTAGTAGTAATAGTAGTAGTAGTAGTAGTAGTAGTAGTAGTAGTAGTAGTAGTAGTAGTAGTAGTAGTAGTAGTAGTAGTAGTAGTAGTAGTAGTCCCTAGACCTAAATTTGAGCAACAGATAGCACCGTATGTTTTCAATTTTTAGCGAATTAATTTTTGTTTGTGTTTGTAAGTTTAATTCCTGTTCCAAAAGTGCGGGGTGGATTATCTTCAAGATTGCTTGGGACTGTGGAGGGGTCTTGCCTGAGCCAATGGTAATCGCAGTCGCCAGCCCTCTGACGGTCACCACGCCCAATGTTTGCCACAGTCAGTTGGAATGTGCATCAGTGGAGTTCATATATCCCGTGTGTGTGACGACAGCCTCTACTTGTGCCCTTAACTCATTCCACCTTAATGACACCTTTTCCCGCTAATATCTAAATGTCGTCTGCTAATTGTTTTTTACTACTTTAGGGAGTATTTTTCAAAATTTTGGATGAAACTTGCATGGAAGATCATTCCAAATTATATGCTCATGTTCAACAGTTTTTCTTGACGCGCTCTGGACGCATTGCGCCCAGAGCGCACCAAGGAAAGCTGTTGACTTGCTCATCTATCATGGTGGAGTTAATTTACACGCCTTTTTGAAGTCAAATTGAGCACTTATTATTTTTCCTTTTCAAAGTGCTTAAGATCTGAAGGAACCAGCCTGCCTGTGATCTACTGGTGGCTCCATGAGCATCAAAGCACACCACAATCTTGATATTTAGGATAAGAATCTTCAAGTTGCAGGACGAAAGTAATCTATGACATCCTAAATGTAAAATTATTCAATTATTTCAAACTTAACGGCGTCCGTCCCATTTCCCCCGTCTGTATGGTTCCCCTCGCATAGCCGGAGCATGGTAGGTGATCATTAATAGTTTACTCGGGGAAAATGGGTACATTAGAAGCTGAATGCAGAGATAGCTTTAATGCAGCTCCCCAAAACAATAATAATACAATAAAATGAAGGAAGGAAAGAAAGAAAGAAAGAAAGAAAGAAAGAAAGAAAGAAAGAAAGAAAGAAAGAAAGAAAGAAAGAAAGAAAGGAAGAAAGAAAGAAAGAAAGAAAAAATATAACATAGGCCTACATGCCCAGGTATAAGAGCCTGGCGTTCTGTTTCTCTTTCTCAACACTGATTTGATTGTCTTGAAAGGAAATGAACAGATTTATGAATGATGTTTCTAACTTCTGTACGCAAGCTCTGGGCACCGTCGCACCCAAAGCTTACCTAGGAAATAGGACCCCTCAATGTGGTGACCAAGTAGGGCAGCGTGGCAATGTGGGTATTTTCAATGACTGCTACACAGAATCGTATTGTAATTCCAAGATAAGGTGTCTTCAAAGAAAGCTGCTGACTGAATATTTTTTTCGGTCGGAGTTCAGTTAGCGCAGATCATGATATTTTGTAGGTGGGACACCAGTGAGACCTACATGGACATGCATCGGCCATATACCGGTTACTACCAGGGAGTCTTTATACACACACACACACACACACACACACACACACACATATGTATGTTTGCCTCAATTAAATATCATGATTTTATCAGCAAGGAATGTTATCCCAAGACAAGCTCTTATCAATTGAGCAACAGTACGCTGATCGTATATAACCTATATAAACCAACAGAGCCACCTTGAAGACTTGGATACTGTCATATTTTTAATAAAATGCAAAACTGTTTACCGTCCAACTGCTCGTGACAATCAGGCCACATTGTGACGGTAGAGCTTTTCTCTTTTCTTTTTTCATGCGAAAGACATCTTGCAAACAAAAATTGAAAAAGTCAGACTTTCTCTGGGACTACTGGTTGCTGTCGACCGGTTTGGTCGGTGAAGTGTTGAGTGTCACATAAACAGTGATACTAATGAAAAAATATCCGCTGTACACAGTAGCTCTGCGCATAAAATAACAAAGCACAGATTTGATTTCCTTCGATCAGCGCGAAGAGTTTAGGTGTCAAAGCTTACAATTTTAGAAACGCCGATAGACAGGTTTCGTGCCTAATATCTGTGCTGCTAGAAACAAGTGCCAATAGGATGTATTCATATCTAAGTGCAGTCCTACTCTAACACCTATTGAGCAAAAGAGGGAGCCTCCTGCATCAGGGCAGATCCATGTAAAGCATGGTTAAAAGTACTTTCTCAACAAAATGAACAACACAAACACACAATAATCTTAAGAAAATGTATTAACCTATGTTTGAAACATAAATGATGCCCAAATTGATTAGAAATGGGTTCTCTTTTGGTTGAAAAGGTGTTTTTATTGATGTTTATGTAGTATATAATACAAATCTGCTCTGATCTGTTGCCCCGGCAACACAGAAAGTGAGCAGGATCGCAGTTAAATATGAATGTCTCCTTTTCTGCAGGAAATGAGTTTTCAATCGGAGCAACCAATTCCATGTGTTATAATGCGCTCTTAATTACAATCTAGCTATTCCAAGTTATGTGTCGGATTCGGTAACTACGTTGACAGTACGTTTGAGTAGGCTTTATCATTCTGGTATCAAATGTTAGCAAATATGCCCTTGACTTACTTGATTTCGACAGTCTGTTATTTGCACATCCACATAAAACAGAAACACATCGTGACAAGAGCACATGCTACAGTGAGGTATGATTGCAATTGCCAGTAAATGCAGAACTTACGAACGAACATTTTACGCCCCGCAGCTTAGGACAGCCGTACTTTAAATTTTAAAAAAGCCCAGACAACATAAGCCCATTCCATTACGTATTGTGTGTTAAATTCTGAAAGTAAAGAAATAAGGAATTTGCCTGAAGATGAGACTGCCTACGGGCCGTTACTGTCTTTGTCTATCCGCAGCAAAAATTGTTGCAAGCAGGCAAGCTGCTTGTTGGGATCAGAAATGCTGGAAATTTGACAAATTACAATACTATTTTTTTTACATAACATTTTCCTGGGCAAACCAATCGCCTACAATGTATTGCAAATGTCTGTTTGTCATTTATGATTGAGATAGGGAATGTAATCAAGGATCTTCTCCCCGTGGACTTTTCCTAAAGGTGTTCTATTTGTTACATTGATATTTTTTATGAAGTCCGCTATCTAAGATCCTTGATCGATGGTAGAGGCGGCCATGGGAAAAAAGATACTGACAATGAGAGTGTGAAAGGCAACGTTTTGTTCTCCAATATTTTTATTTCTTGTATTTCACCTGTCTATTTATTATCTAGTGCTGCAAAACGTACATGTGCATCTTCAACATGCCAAGTGCATGTATACTTATACCTGCACCTTTAAAAAAAAAAATATGACACGTTTTGTAGCAAACCCCGCGGAGGTCGATATGCCTGTCTGTACTCAACGACACAACACGGTAAGCCCCAGGCATAAAGTGTTTGAAGGGCGTATCGCGAAAAGTTTATTATTATGACTCTTGCATGGTCAAATTACTAAGCTCTGCTCCTGCGTTGCAAATTTGCTGATCGCGGGAATCCGCCAATGTGCCCACTGTTGTCACATAGGATATTGACTACTAGGAAGTGGTTCTGGGCAAAAGGACACAAATACAATAGGTATGGAAGAATAGCGGAGAACGACAGGTTATTTAATATGTCCACCGTCGTTTGACTGAGAGAATCTGCTATTTTAATAAAAAAAAAAAAAAAACTATACAACAGTCATTACACGACCTAAAGGAATTATATTTAGGGAAAACGCTTACGAGTTCATAAATAGGATCCCTCTCAAGTCAATGTCTTCCTGCTCATCAGAAGCCGTAAAAAACCTTCGCTATCAACCAGGGATTATTTGTATTGGTAAGGAGATATAGAGTTTGAAATGTTCGTTTGAGCACACAATTAAAAGAATGGCGAAGCATACGAGATATTTTCCATCATTATAGTGCTGGGGAAAAGAGTGTTATTCTTCTCTTTACATTCCCCCTGCGCCATTATTGAGATCTAAAAGAGACCTTGCTTTAAAACAACGATATACTGAGAGTAACCAGGACTTGTGTAATTTATTGTGATCTTGTTAGAATTGAGTTGCACCTTCCTGGGCTCCCCTATACCTTGCTTAGTAGATTAACAGGGCTCTCTCAACGCAATTGCAGGCTATAAAAATGCCTATAAAAACTTGGAGCAGGACAAAATTTGTTGCATTTAGGAGCAGGTGTTTGGAAAACGAATCTCCCTATGAAACGGAATTCACCAATTTTTAATATTCCATCATCCACACAAGTCAACAGCAAGCCGTTATCCCTACTGTCCGGACCACTGTCATCCCCACTGTCTACTTGCTTAAACCCCCGACCACACAGACAAGCTGTTGACGTCATACCGACTGTCTACTCGCTCAAACCCCCCGACCGCATAGAGGCAAGCTGTTGACCGGACGCTGAAATCTGTTAATGAGATATTTACCATCTCATTAAAATTCCCATACTGAGGTGCCCAGTAAAATTATTTTGTCAATCTTTAAGATTAAAAACGGGGATCAAGCAAACAACATTTTAACCTGTCAGTCGCTTTTGTCCACTATTTGGCGAGAAAGTGTGTTTGACGTCAAATATAATTTGTGGTTAAGAAGATGTGACCTGACTGAGAATAGTCATCAAATTGATTTTGTTGCACATGGTTGAAATATCGTGTTCCTGTCCTGCCATTGATGATTACATTTGCACGTGCATTGTCTGCGAAAGAATAATTTTTACTACAGTAATTCGATTAGTTATTGGAATTATACAAAGATTAAGATATATCATTTCCTTGAAATCATGTCACCAGCACGAACAAACTTCGTGAGCCTCAACAGATAGACAAGGACAAAAGTGATTTATGTAATAATTTAGAATCAATATACCATTCGTTGATTACAAACAAACAAACAAAAAACTAACACAAAAAATAGGCTATTTTTCCTTCAGAATGTACACTGTATGACACGATATCACAATAAGGCACAGTAAAGGACCAGAGTGACAGTGTTAACTTACATTTTATCAGGGGAGCATTTACTTATTTATTTGTTTCTTTGTTTTTCTGTCTGTCTGTCGGTCTGTTTGTTCGATTGATCATTCGTTCGTCCTTCCGTTCGCTTATTTATTTATTTATTTATTTATTTATTTATTTATTTATTTATTTATTTATTTATTTATTTATTTATTTATTTACCAACATTAATAAAAGTATCTTCGTATTTGCAATGTCGTCTGCTTTGTTTTCCAACCATAGAATGATGTTAATTTTAAAATTTGATCCTCCCGTCGCCAGCGTACATTGTAACATGTAAATCGAATTATCGTCTTGGTCACTGAGGGATTTTTCATGCAGTGCCTAGATACCAAAATTCGTTGTAAAATTTTCAAACCCAAAACGGTTAAAATGAAACTACATTGATATACTTGTTTGACATGTTTCTTGAATTCGAAAAATAAACCTCAGTGTCAGCTATTTTGACTTAAGTCACGGCTTGCATATCGTTATGTTAGTGGATCTACAGGCCGATATGACCAAACGCACAAAGTTAACACAATGTTGTGTTGTGTTTAAAAGGCAGCTATTTTGACTTTAGTCACGGCTCGCATATCGTACGTTATGGTAGTGGATCTACAGGCCGATATTAAGTTTATTGAGTTAACACAATGTTATGTTGTGTTTAAAAAGGCAGACAGTGTTCTGGTTCGAAGCACGCTGCAATAAGCACAACGAAGGAACGCAATCGGAAGGGTACCATTATTGTGTTGCGCCGATTTGAATCCTCCGGGGTACTGAGTCAACATCTCTCAGGTCATCGCCTGCATCAGCTTTCAGATTCAGATTCAGATGAAAGTATCTACTAGTATAACACTGGGTTGTTTCTGCTAGCTTTCAGCTTGTAATTTGTAATGAGAAATAGTTGTATGCCGATAGATCGGCGTTAGATCCCCGAAAGTTAAAACATATACGCCACAGTGCACAAAATCGAAAAAGACAATGGTTTTTGGCAGAAAAGGTTTCAACGGAAATCAAAAGCTACAACGAATTCTGCCCACCATGGGATCTGCATAAGGAGTCTATTATTTGAAGAATAATTGTAGGTTATTGATGGCTATGTGCAGCATCTTTCCAGTCAGAGTGACCAACAAAGTTACCTGCCGCGCATTGACCACATAACAAGCGTGTATTCCGTACCAAGGAAAGCTGTTGACCTAGCACATACTTTTCTCATAGATCACATCTGCACCCATCCCCCCTCAATTCCCCATCCCCACCTAACAATCTATATATCAGATACATAAGCACAACCATCTGATCAAAAAGAAGAAGAAAAACACTTAACCTTTATATCCGGGTACCTTTGGGTTCAAAGGGAAAGAAAAGCAAGGACAAAGCGTTGATCGATATGAATCAGTAAACAAGATCCACTGCTACTGTGCCATCTTCTATTATGAGGCAGCACAAAATGGGCTTTTGAAACACGAAGACAGGCACATTTAGAGGCACAGTCATAGAATATCCTGACAGCACGATGCCCCACTACCTGGTATTATTCTTCCGTGCGCTCTGGCAGCCAACTGTCAACTCTTTCACTCTCTGGCTCTGACAAGGAAATATTAAGAAATATCTCCGTCCGATGAAGACGCATTCTTGTTACCTCTGCGTTTTAGCTTAGTGCGTTGAGGCATTTGCATTCAGACTATCACTAATGCAGCCATATTTTAGAGACTAGATCTCACCCACGGTGCAGCGAAGAATTTGCAACAATGCCCTGACCATGAATATTTTAGAGGCCACGTTTCATGCAAATGTCACAGCAATGGGCAATTAACATAGACCCTTTAACGCCCACTTGTGTCACCTTAATCTGGCACACATCTTGCAAGCTCGCTGTCGACATTCCTCTAAGCTGCCTATCACTGGACCACGATTTCATGACTCTGTCAATTTTGTACACGCTGCCCGTTTACTTGTAACATTGAACGTCATGGCAAGTCATACGTCAGCTTCTTCCTTAGCAACACCCCATATTTGACCAACAAATGATTTCAGAAGGAAAGATTCCGGGATGGCTCGGGACAGACGCTCTCTGTCACGAGAGATGTGTATATGTCTCTCTGTATATAGTGTTTTTCCCCTACAGTGTTTTACCCCCTACCATGTAGCAGTTCCCTCGTTTAACTTGATTTTGACGCAGAGGCAATTAGTGCTATTTGCTTTTCCTTCTTATTGGTTTCATGTCCTCAAGTTCAAGCTCATGCGGATACCATCTTGTTAAAGAAGTTCCAATTAGCTGACATTAAGTAGGATTGCCTTTCCTTTTTTTTTTTTTTTTTTTTTCGCCTTGGTGATATATTGATTTGCTGAACCCGATGAAATGTTTGGTTTGATGTACTAAATTTGGTGTTGGAATTACTTAATTCGGGAACTTGGTGACAATTAATCTGATCAAATGAACTAATCCAGAACGAAATTGAAAAAGGGCTTCACTTTTAACAGGTTTTTTATTTGATTTCTTCATTCTTTTACCAGGGTCACTGGCTCAGTATGGCAATACTGGTCTTCCGCCAGGCCCTGGATGATACATGGTAAAACAATATGAATGACATGACATAACACGTTAATGTTAGGTTATGTTACAAGTCGTGCCACCTGGTGTCAGAAGTCCTGTGTTGGAGTCATAGTCCTACAAGGTATTCCATATGGTAGTATTTTCGATTTTGTACAGGAAGGAAATACATTAATACAACAATCTATATGTGTCTTTCAATGGGAAAAATTGTCCATCCAGGTCAACATTATAATTCGAAGTACAAGTACAGTAAACACGAAATAAATTTCATCATCATTTTGTACGAATCATGGTAAGATTTCCAGCCTGAACTGACCTAACTCTGTGTACTTTCCAACCCACTCTTTCTGCTCTTTGTCTGCAAGTGGAATCAAGGAAACATTGGACTTAGTCTGCTTTGGATGAATTGGTAAGATTTCTAATGTTTTGAAGTTCTTACATCGGCAAATATTAACACGGTTTGGTGTTTTTCAAGACAAAAAAAGTTCATAGCCATAACCTCAATTTTCCTTTTCCTCCTTACCTCACACAACACTGTCTCATTCGGGTCATCTTGCAAGTGGGTTTAACCCTTTTGTCAAGAAAATTGAAATAAAATGAAGTATGCGTATAATATTGCAGGTCTAAATTTACTCTTTACGAAAACGGCTTTAGTTACTTGATTAGACAGGAATGCCTCATCGGTGTATGGAGAGGTGCAATCCATGGAACTCCATTTACGCAGTGGAGGTCCTTTTAAGACAAATTATCATAGAGCAGGTGACAAACCAGTGCTTTATTTTATTTCTGTCGTAACGCAAGCCCGGGTTTCAGTTGTGAAATTAATGGCTGCAAGACTAGACTAATCGATAAGCAATAGGCTAGAAAAGCCAAAAGCTGAAGTAGGGTGAGCCATTTAATTTGACCGATTAGCAGTGGGCCGTACTTTGGATAAGACAGGATCAAAGCCCTATACTTGGAATGATTGAGCATTTTCTATTGTTTTCAATCATCTGCATATATATATATATGTATATATATATATATATATATATATATATATATATATATATATATATATATATATATATATATATATATATATATATATATATATATATATATATACATTCGCCTGATCCAGTAAACAGAGATGACTCGCGGAGTCATAGTTAAAAAAGACCTGCGAATAAATAACATTTTCCCGCACGTTGTACAACCAGTGATTTACTGTCAAGTGGTATATTATAATTAATATATTCATTCAATCATTGTTAATACAGTGCCTTACTGCCAAAGTACAATAACACAAAGACGCATTACATTAATGTACTCATAGAAATTATACCA
This sequence comes from Hermodice carunculata, assembly GCA_964020975.1. Lineage (NCBI taxonomy): Eukaryota > Metazoa > Annelida > Polychaeta > Eunicida > Amphinomidae > Hermodice > Hermodice carunculata. Next base: position 659,353 of record CAXHWN010000400.1, read on the forward strand.
CTTTATTTGCAGAGTAGTTGTGACAAAATATAGAAACTTTTTTTTTCAATCGAATATTGGTAGAGAGAAATGTGAAGGTCGGGGAGAGGATGCCTCAAATATCAACCCTAATATAAAATCCCAGAATCGGCCAATCTTGCTTCAATCTTCGTGTTTTGAATCACTGAGTTCTTCGAATAGGTTTCATGAGAAGTTGCGTGCGGGTATTTGCAATTTTCAGGAGACGTCGGCCAAAATAAGGCATAGGATATAGAGAATACCAGGTAACTTTAACAAGCACCAATTTTCCTCCCAGAAATATAACTTGTATGCATATCAAAAGGGTAACACCCCGCTTGCTGTATAGCAACGTAAAGTAGGTTAAAGGTTGTTTCTGGTTCATTTTTTTCCTTTTTGTTCAGTTTGTTTCATTTCATCATTTAAGGGTATATATTTGAATCGCTCTATTCAATAACATGTGCAATTTTTGCAGTTCAATGATTAAGTATGGAGAAACTTCGATCATACTGTATCATTGGTGTATTGTGTGTTCTGGGTGCAAGGACTTCTACATTTTTCAAGAGTCGAACATTAAACGTTAGGGGGCCAAACTGGCACTGGCATAATTTATCTTTGGTAGCATACAATCCACTGCCCAGGGGCGGCCGAGGCCTTGTGATTCAGATACAATGGGTGATCCCATGCTCCGACGTCTGTTAAACACTTCCAGTAGCTCGTGTAATTAACTTTCCTTAGGTTTGCATTGTCTTTACATGCATCTTGTCCATTTTTAAAAGACTGAGGGTAAAAACTGACACAAGAATTTACAAAGCAGTGAGGACAGGCAAATGGATCAGGCTGTGCCATTACGAGAGGTACCTCATCATGCTCACGATGGTCCTCTCTGGTCGCCTCAGCTGGTGGTTTTGTTTTTTGTTTTTTGTTTTTTGTTTTTTTTTTTTTTTTTTTTGGTTTTGGTTTTTTTTTGTTTTTGTTTTTTTTTTTTGTTTTTTTTTTTGTTTTTTTTTTTTGTTTGTTTGTTTTGTTTTTTTTTGTTTTGTTTTTTATGTTTTTGCTTGTAACTGACCATCTGGCCATCTTTTTCCTTGAATGTCACCTGCAACAGAATGTTTAATATAAATACATACTTGACAAGTTATATATCAGGAAAAGCATGCACTTCAGTACATGTAAGTAGGCATCAAAAAGATATCACCATTTACATGAAAACTGAGACTTTTTGTACGTTCAATAAATCCTGCAAGATTTGATTTAATTGGTTTTAGTTGTTCAAGAAGACACACACAATCATATTTAATGGACTCAACTATACTGGGTAAATAAATAGATGTATGTGTACATGGTGACTGTGGCATGTGTGTATTCACTCTGTAAAATTTTGCCCATCATTTTAATTGAAACTATACAAGCGTCAGTTTGTGATACCTTTTTTCCCTCAATATAAGAATGTGGTCATTACAGATAACAATATTTCCTGAAATGTATTCATATCATACTTGGTATGTCCCGAATTATTTCAATAGACCAACGACTAGGATCAGATCTTTGCTATGATTTATACAACTTACCATTTGATTGCAGATCCTAACCTCTTGACTTGGATCAATTCTTCAATACTTTTTGTTGCTCCTTTCACAGTAAATATGTCACCTTCCTCTTGCCCAGGTCTTGCGCTGGTAGCAATTATACTCAGGCACAGAAATGAGAACTGGTGATTATGTAGGGAATCCCCTTGCTTCTTTGGTTCAAAGTACTTTTCATCAATAAAACATTTCAAGAGAGTACGTTTACCGTGTCATTGTCAAGCCAACACCACTGACTGCTTCCAGAAAGGTCATACTAGTACACAGAGGATCCTGGTTGGTTATTCACATGCTTCAAAAGAGAATATTGATCTTAGCTTATCATTACTGTGAAAACTGAACATCGAGTGATCACACTACAACTAATGTGTTCACTTTGAACAACAGTTAATTTTTTCATTCTTGCCAACAATAGGGATTTTGAGATTATTATCTGTGGTATTTAGCTACAGTAGATGGGTGCACTCAGCCCAAGCTTCTGAAGACTGATTTATCTTCGAATTCATAACTGTGAAAATGGAAATCAAGGCTTGTTTGTTGAGAGATCACACCACTATAATCAAAGTATAGTCAGGATAATCTCCATATATCCAAACATTATACACCATTGGTTTGACTGAATGCTGCTTGGCCACATGCACTACTAGTCATTCAAAGAGTAAACCAAAGCTGCACATAAGCAGTTGAATGTACATGTGCAAAATGGCTCCCGAGAAGGACAAGTGCAAGAAGAGAATCAGAGATGGGTCAGAGAAGGTTTATGAATGCAAGATAAGGCGAATTGGGTGCAGGAAAGTATTAGAGTGGCGATTTGCTGGTGAAGCTGAAAAACAACTCTTTATCTCATTCCATACCAGTCCATTAATTTGTCCGTATATTTACCTAGATTTAAGACGACAATTGCATATTTAAATTCTTCATGAAAAGAGCTTTCGTTCAAGTACCAACATGCCTATAGTCTTAAGTCAGTGCCAGAACCACTGACCAAGGCCTGTAACCACAGTATGGAATGAGTTAAAACTAAGTTACAAGAAGCAAAAAGAATATCTCAAAGCAGTGTTATGACCAGTATGATCCAGTACAGTGAAACTTGTCTTAAAAGGACCATACACAGGACCTGTGAAGAAAGGTCTTTTCCAACAGGTGGTCCCTTTAGGCAGGTAAAATCAAACTAAAATATGCTAATGAGTATGTTGAGAGTGGTCCTTTAGCGCAGGTGGTACCGTTGCAAAGGTGGGCTGATAGGCAGGTTCTATTGAATATACTTGACAGATACGTCTCAACGGATGGACAGTTTTGCTCAGCTGTACCAACAAGTATTGAAGGCAGAAGTGAGCATACACCTGATTGTAACAGGGTTACAGCAACATGTACACAGAGTGTAGGCGTTCAGATACTACAAATAAACCAGAGCCTAACATACAGAGAACATACGCAGATGAGATACAAGACTCCAGCACAAATAACCCTTTCAGATAAAAAACACATGCCCGGTCAGTTTGTGGGAACCATCCCGAGTGTACGAGTGTTATTAGACATCACACTACAGCATGTCCAGTGTTGCAGTGATCCTTTGAAAATAGAGAAACATTCCATGGTGAGACACACCTTTGTGTCAACCCTCACCTGTGCCAGTGTCCATAGATATGACCGGGCCTCATCTACAGCAATTGAAGATAGCTATATTGAGAACTGTCACATGTTCGTTGCATTTACATGTATATGTGGTGGAATGTTGAAGAACCAGTATGAGAGATTCAGCCAGTTTGTCAACATAGGCGTGATACCTAGAAGACTCGTTCAACACCTTGTAGCTGCAATGTCTGCTATTATCTATCTGATATCCGATGAAAGTAGCTAATGATGCTGTAAAAGAAGAACAACAAAAGAGTAAAGATGTTGGTGTGAAGGGTATAGCTGTTATGACAGATGCCCGACATCAGTGTTTTAAGAACTCATATCATTCTGGCATGGTGGCCCTTTGTTGTTTAACCCATAAAGTGGTGAGCAAGAAACACGTCTCTAGAAAGACGAAAGGTCATCCCAAGAGCATAAAACAGTGGGAGTTCAACGAATGCATTCTGATTTTGACAAGGCAGGTACTACGGTTGAAAAACATGGCCATGTGAGAAACAGCAATGTCAACAAATGTATTGGAAGTAAGCCCTATGTACATAACGGGTAATAGGCTCCGAAACATGTTGAGTAGTTACCCGCTGAAGACCCTTTACTTTATTTGGGCTGATACAGCATATGTCAAAATTTTACAGAGGAACTTGAGCAATATGGACAATAGTAATTCCATATGTATATAGGTTAGACAGGGACAGATTAGATTATGGATAGTAAAGAGTTCGGACTGCGGAATAGGGTAATGATTTCCAGAAAATGGTTCTGGGCAAAAAGACACAAATACAATAATTTCAATACCTGATGGCACGTTGCAAGGTCAGCTGTGAAGGGGATGAAAACATCACAGCTGGACCAAAAAATACAAAGGACAAGATCTGGCATCAGTGGTGTTAAGTAGCATATCTACTGGGCTGTTAGGGGTCACCTATTAAGCTGGTGAACAATTTGGATACCATACCAGATCATTATCAGGGTAGACACACCTCATGCCATCCCAATTCAGCTTGCTCAAAACCTAGATTTGTACAAGACACGTACCTGATAACAGACCAATTTACATGCTCAACTGTTGTGCAGAAAAACCCAAGTGACAATTGGAGAGCTAGAGATACTCATATAGAAAGCTGCAATAATTCTTCACAAGCATATTTGAAGCACTGTCATGATGATTCCTGGACGAAAGGATTTATTATAGCAATACTATATATAAAGTGCGAAGCAACTTTAGTACAATTAAGTGGAATGAAGATGTTGAAGGAGTTTACACGCCTAGGACTGTAAAACAAGTTAGAAATCATCCTGAGAGACATCAAGGGAAGAAACGACAGAAAACTAAAACCTTCAAAATTGTGGAGAGAGCATGGCAATTATTGAACAGTGAAATTACTAAATGGAAGTTCGCTTCAACACTAGAGAGTAGTGGTGGGGATGATGATGGAGAAATTTAAACTTGGCCAAGAGGACTTGAAATTTTACGTTAACTAGTTGGTGACGGTGACAGTGATTCAGAATTTGAAGGGTTTTAAAAAGAGATTCCCTTGATAAACATGGATACATATAAAGATGAAGAGGGAAAAGACCCTGACAAGTCAAAATGCCTATAAACTTTTAAGACCATGAGAAATCTGTGGCTTGGTTCAGTGTTGTGTCCATTGAGCACAACAGGTTGCTGTAATAATGTGGATGCATCCATTCATTATGATCCCATCACAGGTACACTGGTTTGGTTTATTCAGCATTTTACTCCTTCCTGGGTTACTGCCTTCAGGTGTCCAGTAGCCAGGTCAAGATCTTTCAGGCACGTGGTTAACAGAGCACCATGACTGCATGAGGCTCTTTAAGTGAGCCTCCAGAGAATGAGCAGTCACATGGCTTAGCAGCTTGTCGCCAGTCTCGGTCAACATATTTCTTCGATGTAATGTTGGCGCGGCACCAGGTAGCGCCAGCTGACGGCAATGTTGCTTCCTCCTAATGACAAAGCAATCGTAAATCTATTTGTTAACATTTTATTGTAATTTTCCAGTTTAAATGTTCATATAGACTTATGAAAACACACTTCTTGTGAGGCAGATGTTGTGTAAGAGGTCAAGGTATTTGTAATGAAAGGTGCAACGTGCGCATATTTCTGAAGTGGAAAGTCGAAGAATAGTGATGATGCTGCTTCCGGAATGAATCGACTTCAATGCCTCGAACTGTCCCTCATCACAAATTAGTTACTGTTTGACCGCTTTTCAGCATTTGCGCTGTGCCTCGATTTTGACTTTTCTTGTCTATTCTTCATTTAGTTTTATGCCCCTGAAGAATTAAGCTGGTTGTTACTGAAATGGGGCTTTGAACGTTGGCATCTCTGCGACTCCTTTGTATCACCCAGCCGCTTCACAATCGGGTGTCAGGTTCCAAGAGTTGTTGACTATTAGATGATGAGTTTATATATTCTTGGCTTCCTGCCAAAGTTTTAAAACTTATGGTGAAAGCACAAAATGATATAGATAGCACAAAAGATAAACATGTGAAAGTAACGGTTGATAGGAAATACATGTTTTGAAGAGGACAGCGTTGGTACCAGTTTGCTGTACGGAGCAAAACAAAGTAAGATGGGGCATGTATCTTTGGTAAAGTTTCGTTAAAATGTCAGACGATATCCACAGTTACGGATCGCAGGCGACTGATTTGACTGGAATTGTGCTAAAACGCAGAATAGAACCACATTAGATGATTTGCGGACAAACTTTTAACCCTTTTATTTCTATCAACAGAGAGTTATGATATTTGCCCTATCATGGCGTTGATGGCACAAAGGCACCCAGGGGGGGTGACTGGCAATTTTTGGTAGGTTGACATTGCAGTGTATCTCAGTAACGGACCCTTGTAAAGATGTGTTAATGAAACAAAGAAATAAAAGCATTTCAAAACCACCATGAAATGATATTCCAGCCCGACCACTTTGACAGCGGGAAAGGTTAAACGTGCCTTTTCCATTACAAAGCACCGATCCAAGCAGGTGGACAGACCCAAGGGAAATTAGTTAACAGGGTTTACAAGCGAGACGCCCCGAGTGTTGTAGCTGCATGACTTGTTACAAGCCATATACAGACAAAGTGTGTTGAGTCTCTTGTCTGGGCTGGTTATGCCTCGACACTGGGTGAACAGCTTGTATTTGGGCGCATGGGCTCTACGCTGTGTCAGGGAAACATGTTTACTATGAGCAGACACGTGAATTCAGCAGTGTGCGCAGCACTGTCATGATGATGTGTTTTTGGAAACTTTTTTTAAAAGAGTCAGTCACATTATTTCATATTTGCATGAAAAACAAAGATATCAGAGATGAAGCAGATAAGAGTAGAAATTGATCACTTTTGACCAGTTTGAGCGGGAAAGTATGGGTAGGTCTACCTCTACCATGTAAACCCTTCTCTGGTTGCAATAAAAACAGGAACCAAACATGCAACATGGGAAGGGAAAGCTGGTGATATAAGGTATGGCTTTCCTCAGCGATCTCATAGACAGATTTCTTGCAATATGTACATGCCAACAAAGAATCAAACAACATTTGAATCCGCGTGGTTTTCAAAGGAATAGGTTAAATTAAGAAATTTCTTTATCAAGTTTAACGATTCCTCTGTACAAAGCGGAAGCAACGACGAGCGGCCATCTTTCACTTTGCTGTATCATTCTTGAATTCGGCTTTGTTACACATTCTTGTACGCTGATAGAACGTAGAAGTGAGCCAGTCAGGGAATAAACGATCACCACTACCAGTCGACAGATTTTATAGACGCACTTCCGACACTCAGATGACTATTACTTTTTTCTGCGGATTAATTATAAGAATAACCGATGGCTGACCTTTCATATATGGGCGATACAGGCAGGCTGGCTGGCGAAGGAAATGTGGCACGTTTATGTACCAAAGAAGTGAAAAGTGGACGGGAATGTATCTTCCTTCAGCTCGTCGAGATAGTGGCTGCACGGGGGAGGCAAAGCCTGACATTTTGATTTTCCGAAAAAGGCACGTGATGAAATTTTCCGCTGGGAGGCTAAAATCGTTGAGTGGACCTTTAAATGTATCAATGAAAATTTCCATGCAAAAATTATACTGTTATGTGAAATAGACATAAGCTCATTGATACCGTTTCCGAGATAGCCTTGCACATGCGCATGTCACGTGAAATTGCCTTGCGCAGTGCGGGATGCTTGGATGCGAGAAAGAGCAACCTATGGAGTTCCCCATCTCAAATGCTGTATTGCTAGTTTTTGGAAATAGATTATGGCTCAGCTAATAGCGTACCCATGTGAAAGAAATGTAATATTATGATACTGACAAGAAAGCTCTTGCAAGAAAAAACAGCGACGCAACTTTCTCAAAATTCTCGCATTTAGCACTGATGGGATGAAGAAGTCGGCCTGTGACCTCAAGGTGTCTCTACCAGTGCCCCTTCCTTTCGTCGTGCAGTCACGGGCAAAGCTGTGAATGATGGCAATCGCGGAATGGGTTATTGCAAACAAAAATGGTACAACATGTGTTGAGTATAGAACAATGGTTCAACCGTATATGCTAGATACAGTATTTTATACATAACTGTAATTTCACAATACCTATTTCGTGTTTTTTATCGTTACAGAGAAATGTAATTCTACAATAGAATCTCGGACCCACCCCGACGCCGAAAATTATACTGTCACTGTGTCCATTACTAATATTGCCAACGGGGACCGGGGAAAGGAATTATACTGCTGGTATAAATTTGTGGCAACAGCAGAAGAAATGATCCAAGTTAATCTGAAAAAATACCGAGTTGGTCACTACCACAAAGATAAAAAAAGGTAAGACAACAGTATTATATAATTTTAGTATTTTTGTATGGTTGCTATGGGCCCTCAGCCAATTAGAGGTCATGATTACGTTTGGCTGACTAAGATGTCCACGACCTGGAATAATGGTGCAGGCCAAGTGTGGCATTCGGTGGTTTTCACATTTGAGGAAAGACAGGCACAATACGTAAAACGCGAGGCAAATTACGTGTAAGGTAAGGAACGCGGTGCAGGTCCATATGCGTTTTGCTGGACCTGCGAGATAAATCAAAGGACACGCGAGGCGCAGCCGAGCGTGTCCTTTGGACCGGCACCAAGTTCCTTACCTATCTCAATGAACATTTCTATTGTTTGATCTAAATTAACATCCGACTTATTATCGTGTTTCCATTGTGCATACAAACAATTTGATGGAAATTTACAAAGATTGTCAATTCACTCGCATGTGGCAATGCGTAATATCGTCCTGTTTACAAGCACCACTGCATCCATCCACCAGCAATGTGTAATGCATTCATCATATTGAACACGAATAGAACCGTCAGTTCATCCTGTCAGCCGTGTAGTGTACAGGAGATTTCACGGCAGGCAGGCAGGTCGGGAAAAACTGCAGTGGTTCGAATCCCCTTCTTGCCTTCGTAAATTTCAAATTTTTGGAACATTGCAAAATTTCAGGCCGTCATTTCTGGTCTTCAAAAGTAGTACTTCTAAAACAGTAAGTCATCAGTTTGCATATTATGAGGTCCATATTCGTGGAAGTTAAGGTTTGGTCTGAAACAATAGAAAACTTCAGTTGGAGGTCCTTCCTGGAAGTTAAGGTATCGTCTTAAACAATCGAAAAGTTCATTAAATCGGAATAGAGTGTACCGCTCGTCAAAGAGTTATTCAGGTGCATCTGTCGATCGGGGAACGCCCTCGGCTTCGGCTTGACGTGAGACTGAGTTTAAGGGCATTCCTATAAGTCCTTGGCCAGTCGCAAAGTCTGCCGGTGTTGCAGGTCCTGACGGGATTTGTCGCTGAAAGAAACAGATGCAGTGAGCTTTATGGATGATGTTATCGATCAATGCAATAGTGACAATAGCGATGACGACAGCAAAGAACCTTGATGATATAATGACCTCATTGTCAGTGTGTGCTGACCATGTTGAAGACGGCAGGGTATCACATATTTAAATTTCAATGTTTATTTTCACCGCTGTAGTAAATATTGTGCTTGCATCGTGAGTTTTCTTTGAAATATAAGACAGGCATAGCTAGACACAGAATTTGTCCAAATTTCTTTCCGATCTTCAAAAACAAACACAAGCCCTGCCATCACAATTACGAGGAAATTACTGTAAATTCGATACTAGTTTTACGTCGTATCTGATACTGTTTTTGACCAAATGATTTTTTTTTTCTGTCTTGAACGCTTGAAGATGTGAGGGAGGATACTTGCGAATATCCGAAGAAACATCCTGCAGTGCACAACCGGACTGGCTGCCTCCTAATACGTTTTGTGGAAACGGTGACAACACCGGTATAAAAAGATACATGAAAGGGTCTGTTGCCTTCGTGGAATTTAAACTTGGAAAAGCAAAGCACACTAATGAATTTGAAGTGGAAGTTATATTTTATAACAAAGGTATGAATTCTATTTTTGCATACAATTATTAGTTGACGTACAGCTACGATACGTGTTTTCCCTACATTTAATAACTATTTCTATACCACTCATGCACTCATTCTTTCTCCTGTCACGAAATGTCCGAAAATACTTTCGCACATTTATTGTTAACCATACCAGCTGTAATGCAGGATATGGAATCAAAGCTTATTGCATATCCCTGTTGTAATTTACTGACTGGCACTCTTTGTTTACATCGCGCCAAAAGTGTGCCAAGAAAAGCTGATGATCTGGCCTTTTATAATCTATGAAACTGCAGACATGCTAGTACTTGAATAAGCGGTCCCTTTATAAGGACCATGACTCTCGTATCCTAATTATGATTCAGAGCAGTTCATTTTAAGTCCTAGTTGGCACGGAAAGAGTTAAATAGTAGGTACCAATGAAATTCACAGCCTGAAATTACCTCCAGAGTATGTAGAGACATGAACATTTTCATCATGCATATATCAACTCTGTATCTGGCATGTTGTCCTTGGTAAGTCTTCCCTAAGCTCTGATGACTGGCATGTTATCCTTGTAAGTCGTCTACTGGCATCATGTCATCCTTGTAAGTCGTCCATTGGCCAATATCCTGAAAGGTCGTCCCTTGGCATATTATCCTGGCAAGTCGTCGACTGGCATGTTATCCTTGTAAGTCGTCCACTGGTATGTTTTCTTGGTGTGCGCTCTTTAGAAATTTTCACTGAAACTATTTTGAAACAAACTACAACATTTTCAAAATTGATAAATCAAGCGACCTTTAAAATAACCGATCGCTGTAGACCTGTTTGACCGAATTTTAATTACACGACATCTGCATGGTTTTTTTAATTGTTCTTTTTTAATAAGTCATTAAATGAACAAGAGACATACATACAGTCTCCACTTTGTTTTTGACAAGCCATTATATGTGCCAAAGACATGCTGAATGTCGGCTGCTGCCTGCCAGCACACTCCGATGAGTTTTGTACCAGAAGCAATCAATTAACACAGATCAGCCGAGCACAGGACTGTAACAGTCCTCTTTGCCTCATTTGGGTTTATTTCATGATGAATGTTTACAGAATAATCATGTATCTATGTTCAAATCAAGTGATAGCTATGAACTTGATGTCCAATGCCAAATGTTAATCTAAAAAAGATAATTGTACATATATTGATGTCAAATTTCCTATATTCCAGACAAACTGCCGAAAAAGTTACCATACGGTCATCTAAGACGAAAAGAAGACTATATTGAGAACACGAGTAAGTATGTACATAAAGCGAATGCGTGCAGTCCTTCATCCTCGCCTATTAATGTTCGTGATCTGGTTTTTGTGTGTATTTTTCTGTTTTTTATTGTTTTTAGTCTGTTGTAATTGGTACTGGTGTCAGTAAAAAAACTGAAACAAAACAAAATAAATAGAATGTAGATATAAATGCAAAACACGAAAAAAAAACGAACAACAAGAGAGTAATGAAATGACGACTTGAGATGCAAGAAAGGAAAGAAAGGATTTGTCGCGGGACCAGAAGTTGACGTGACTGATAGGTATAAAAGTGTTTGCGCTAATGCTTGCACACCTAGATACATAATACGCAAAGGGGAATAACCCAAATACTGAAAAAAAAATGTATTTCATGTTTTTCTGCTACATTTGTACAAATCAGATTTTCTCAAAAGATCTAGTATTTGAATGTTTCAAATATTAGGAGCATGACTTGTTTAATCGTTTAAATCCGCTTCAGATACCTATCTCATTCCATCCGAAATTCATAAATTTATTTTAGTGCTCAGACGTAGCACAACAGTTTCTAAATCTTCGCAACAAATCTTGCAGAAGTAGGATTTGGTAAATACTTTATATTGTATACTTTTGGCATAGTCCCTGCCATTTGTGACTTGCCATCAGTGAAATGATTTACAAGAAATGAAACGTTTGGCTGCCAATACTTCACAAATGTCTGTAAAATAAATTTTAACAATTTCTATCGCAACCCTCAAATACAAAACCAAAGGTCAACTTCTTAAATCTTTCCACTGATTCAAACGTTTTTAATGTTTAGATCATCACTTACACTTATCTTTTTTAGAACCCAGACATATTACGATTCCTTGAAAGTGCATCTGTCATTCGTTACGTTAGTTCAAACCATAGAAGTTTTTTTTGAGTTAATGATGCGAAAAAGGATGAATGCAAGTTGCACTAGCCATGTCAGACCCCTATACGTAATAAATGTAACAAATTTGAAACAAATTATTATAAACATATCCTTAGTCTTTTAGTTCAGATAACCGGGTTTTTTAAGTTTGTCTGAGTATGTTGAGCACTTTCTAGATTTCGCCGAGCATTTTTTTTATTCCGTGAACCGTTTTCCATCACCCCAGGCGTCAACTGAACAACACGTTTTGAACGACCAGACTAATGTACAAAAGAATATAAGTGCAGTCTGGCTGGCCAGCGCACCGTGTATGCATGCAGAGACCGATATTTGGAGCCAAATATTGTCATGCACAAAATGCAAAGCATGTCTTTAGCTTGACGCTTTCGCAGGCAAACTGCTGTACAGTGACCCATAATTTGAAAGGTCGTCTGCTTCATCCATTCCATTAGAGTGTCCTTTCTACAAATATTTTCAGTTAAAATTTCAGTGAAGACTTACCGGGATAACATGCCAAGTCAACAGCCTTGCTTAGCGCACGCGGCTCACTCAGCGCCCAGGCGTTGTAGATCTTTGCCTTTGACTCAGTCAATAACGCGATCTATTTTTAAGTTTCGTGTCCCAGGAAAAAAATAGCACTTTTTAAAGTTGCGTGTCCCAGGAAATTGCGTACCCGGCACAGAGCTCGACTTCTTACATTTGTTATACATTGTATCTAAACTAGGAAATGACGTAACCAGTGCAGTTGTCTATTTCTTACACAAATTGCACAAATGCTGACTGTTTTACTGGACAATAGTCCAAATCCCAATACCCGAGAGTTGATCGAGTGTCCCAGCTGAACTATTGCCCGAGGTAATCGGCCGAAGGCAATAGTTCAGCTGGGACACTCGACCAACATCTTGTGTATACAGGGAACCAGAATGCGGGCAACAGTCTTTTCAGCCTTAAAAAAGTGTTGCCCGGCTTCTTAATCAAAAGGGTAATAGTTTATTTCTGGATGGTAAACAGGTGGTTTCGTACAACCTATCAAACAACGGTAATTTCATCCAAAATTTGACAAAACATATTATGTGTAAACTTGGAAATGACATAAACAGTAGAGCTGTCAATTTATTTTATGTTTCAGAGGGAATGCCATAATCCCAATGGAAAATCCCAAAAGTGTTTCTACTCCCAAACCACATGGTCGGTTCATTGTTAAACCAACCAATCAGACCGCGCGCTGTTACGAACTATTTTCAGGCTCCGCATTCAACCCGCGTGTCATGCCTTCGCGTCGCAGAAGAGTTGCTCCCATGATCGAGAGTGACACTTGAAGTTCCCAGGATTATTAAGTGTTGATAATGGCCTGTTTGCATCGTACTTTTACGTTTTATTTTCATGAATTTGTTGCGCGATTCGCAGGTCAATGTTTCTTGCCGATAAAAGTGTGCGCATCGGGTGACAACTTTGAACCATTATTGCCGTTACTATAAACAAAGTATAGGTTATTGTGTCACGGACCAGCTGTGCAATAACGCTTTAATAACTTTTGCAAAAAGTACATGGAATATTCGGTTTTTACACAAACTGTCCTTTATATATCTCTCTATGATGAGACATTCATAATACTGTGTGATACTCGCACCAATGCACCTGCCCTATATTTAATGCATTGATATATAATTATACTGGCGGTTAATCGTGCCGCGCATGAATATCACAGAGTCGTCTTAGTTTTTGGCTTGTTATTCAAAATGTTGGCGCCCTTAAAGCGATGGGCACGGCAAAAATCCAAGTGAATTCCCTTCTCAAACATAGAATAAATAAAATCTTACATGTCTGATTGGAAGTTGCGGTGTTTTTTCTCAGTCATGGTTCTTGTTGATGTGGAAAATAACGAGTGAGAACCACATCAACAAGGGCCACTTGTGAGAAAAAACACGGTAACTCCCTCTCGGTCATCTAAGATTTTCTATTTTGTACTCCTTTGTTATCGAGCAGACGACAATTTCGGGCAAATTGTATGATTCCAAACGAGTAAAATGACCCAAATGGTAATGTGAACAAAGTAACCCTTTATGCCCTCTACACGTTCGGATGGAAAACAAAGATATTTTTGGAACTTAATAGTTAAAAGCCTTTCCTCTTAAAAAAAGTTGTCCTATATGGATAATGTGCACAAATCGACCGCTCTGACAGTGATATAGATGCTCAAATATCACTATCTGTGCAAGGATTTTTTTCCTCTTAGGCTGACAACAAATATATGGCGTCAACTACCATAAATATGTGTCAGTTTAACTACCCCCCATATGCTGTAAATACCTTTTTTTCGTGATTCGTGATGTCAGATCAATTGAGAGGCCAGGGCAATATACCTCGTGTACCTTCATTAAAGCATACGACAATGACAAGCACAACCACCTACCTGACGAAAGTGATGAAAATGTAATAAAGGGACCTCAGGCGAGGTGAAGCAGAGTCAGTGGCAGTTCTGGTGACAGGGTAACAACAGAGTCCCGCAGCTGAGCGGGGAGATTTTGTCATCACACCACTATCTGAGAACTGATTACATTTACAACTTGTGTCTGCTGCACTTGTGAAATAATGATGCTAGAAACGACATAAAATATGGTATGCTGTGTGTTGGACCATGAAAACCATGTGCCATTTAGTTAGTTTACTAGTATATAGATTATCTTAGCTTTGGGTAATTTTAATAATATATTCAAACGGAATCGTGGAGAAATGAAATTTTAAGACGCTGCCTTTTTAATGCATTATTGAAGTAATATTCTAGCATACAATAAACAAAATGAATGGCTAATATTTCTACTTTCTGCAAGTTCTGTGGTACATATCACAGTGACGTTAGAAGCCCATTCCGTCTTTAAAATAACAATATATGCAACATCCAACCAAGTGATTCTTACTGAGACATTTAACACACATTGGTAACACCCTGTGGAGTTCTCGTGCTGCAGAACTGTTTGCAGACTTCCTGGTAAAATCGATATTTTATTCCGTTTGTTCTGGTGACTCGGCCACCGGGAACGCAATTTGTGATGAACAAATTGCTGACATAACATACTTATCGGCGTCGATAGTCGTGCCGCATTGTGACTCGTTTAGTATCGACTTGATAGATCAATTACCCCTGCCCGGGTGGCAGACGCAGCAAAAAACCGGGGCGCGCCTCCAAGGCACGATCTTCGTGCTTGTTCGGAGATATCCGGCCGCCATCTGCACGCTGTTTCAGTCAAACACGGCGCCAGGGAACGATCCAGCATATTCTGGGTTGGTCCCAGAGGACACTGAAATTTCCTTTGGAATCCAATCATCTTTCCGGCATATTCCTTCTCAATGTACACTGGGGCAGATAGAATCCTTACACAGATACGCACTATGCAAGTTAATAAACTGAATCTGACAACATTGAGTTACGCTTTACAATTTCATGAATTCACATAGCTGTACCAATTACGAACTACTACTTACGATAAAAGCCAGTCTTGTTTCCAATGTTTCTTTTCAGAGAAGCTGTAGATTTGTGCATAATGCTATTGACAAATAGCTTTTCGCTCCATGGAAATGCCAAATAAGAAGCAACGGATAACGTTTTTTTTCTGTGTCGAAACTCGTACATCGCGTCTGAGTCATATAGAAAAAGTCAGGTGTATGAAACACAGCGCCCAGGTTCTTGAACAATTAAAAAATATCAAATTTGCCCTCCAACAGACCTAAAGGACTTTTTAAAGCAGGTTGTTTCTCTGGAATTCTATGAAACATTTGCCAAATGGATAAAACTTGAGTATGGTTAGTGTAGCAACCAAAAGAACTATGTTACTGCAGTAATCTGCTCATGCAATAAGCCAAAAGTCGAACGTGTCCTAATTAAATTAAACCGTCCTTTAATGTCCCACACATGGCAATCAGCAACTGAAGTTTTAGTTATGTACAATGGTTATGCAAGGTGATGACAATAACGATGACACTGATGGCAACACTGATATGTGACATGATGCAAGTGATGAACAACAACATCAACGACGGCAACAACAGTGACCTTGATGGTTCTCTGTAATTAATTACAAGTATCCTGCTTTACTAGCCTTCATTGCATTCTATGCACTACAGTCAGAAAACGTCAAATCTGACAACTGAATTATTAATGATATCAATAACAAAATGACAACTGTGATTCCAATATGTAAAATTAATTCACGTGTGAGGTATGTATGCCAAGCTTAATACTCGATATGGCGTGGCCCATGGACCACGAGGGTGCCTTGCAAAATATCCTGGACAAAGGAATGCTACATCAGGCTCCCAAGTTTATGTAACACGAAGTGTCGTTTTAGTAGTCACTGCTTCAATTAAAGATACACTGTCTACCCCCAGTGATACATGTACAAAGACACCTGTTTCAAGATTCTATTTTGCAGGTTAGTATGACATATGCTTAGATTTGCTGAAGGCATACACATGTATGTGTGAGATTAAGTTTTTACGCAGATTAAATGTTATAGACGTCCCATGTCTTTGCAGATTTTGGAGACAATCCAGCCTTAAAGGAGCATCTCAAACCACGTGCATTTAAGTTCACACAAGAACAGATATGTCTTCCTAAAATCAAAGGTCACAGAGCCAGAAAATTGGTATCATGTAAAATGACCCTTACCAAACTATGTGGCTACTTGGTATAAGCTGGGAATGCTTGCATCGAGCAAAGTTAGTGCAGTCACTTTCCTCTGTCAGAAACATCAACCCTCCGTCCCTCCGTCCATCACGGCTCCAGCAGGTGACCCACATACGTATGTAATAAACACCCAAATGCTGTCCCGTGACCCCTGACCTGTGTGGTGGCTGATACCACACTTTACACACTCACCCTGTTGCTACAGTTGGTATTTTTTTTTCCAGAATGTGATTGGTTAGTTCCTGTAACCAGTTGTTATGGCTATTGCGCAATCACATCGCCTGGGTACCCCGGTATCTATTCCCCTCACACCAGATGTAGATATCAACTTGTAAACTTCGACGACGGCCGGGTTGAATTGAAATTTTCAGGAGCAGGATTCAAGGTGAAATTTGACGTGAAAAAAAGGTAAGAAACATTTCTAGCTACTATTCTGATGAATAATACCAAAAAAAGTCGAAATATTCTCTTGTGCTTTAGCTTCCATGAAGACAATAATATCTGCATCATAAAAACTGTAGTAGAACAATTACGATATGTTGCTGGAGCCTCTGATGCCAATAACATAGTCCAATTAAATGCGTAACTTCCAAAATACAATGGATTGCTGTCAAACGGTAGTATTTTCTGGCAAAATAATAAAACAAAACATTTTCAACTCACTTACAGCAAGTTGTTAAAGTTTTGTTTCAGTTTGTGTACAAAGTCCTTGGATCGTGCAAAGGTCCGGACGTTTTCCAGCATTTAGCAGCGTAAAGCCCACCGTGAAGATGCCTTGGCTCTGGTCCTGGAAAACATGGCAGCACAAGCTGATAAGGATTACCATGGTCCCCACCCCCCACCCCCATCTACCTTTAGGCCACCTGTGTCACACGGGACCGCGGCAGACAAGTGGAGAGCCACATTATTATTATTATTATTATTATTATTATTATTATTATTATTATTATTATTATTATTATTATTATTATTATTATTATTATTATTATTATTATTAGCGAGCAGGGCGAGCTCTATATATAACACATGAAAATTAAAAGTAAGGTTATTCATCAATCGAAACCTACAGTCTATACAACTTGAAAAACATGGTGACATCCAGATTATCATCATTATCAACCTTCAGTAGCTCCCCAGCGCAGTGTTTGGGGACCCATTCACGGTGATCATTGATTCACCTTCAGTTCCCTGATTCGCTGTATTTGGCATCTCTGGTTTTCCCAGATTTAACATCGTATGGGTGAATTTTTGTTCATCCGAGGTCACAATTTTCTCCAACTATCGCCATTTTTTTCCGCCATGGAATTTGAAACACATGGTAAGCCTGGTAACAACTGTACATGGCAGAAGTTCCAGAATGCCAATCACTGTGTGACTTATTTAGGGGTGGCTTTCGCACGCAGGTGTTGTCGCGCGAGATTCCAATGATCACTCTTCGTACCAACTACGTCTCTGCCACAGCTTACGACACTATTTCAATGGGGACATAAAGATCTTTGATATAGTAATCAAATTTGTGGAACGGTGTCTAAAAAAAGAAAGATAAAGAAAGGCTATACGATGGGTTCGTTCAGCTGCTCAAGGTACTACGGCCTCGCTCCTTTGACTGGCTTAGTAAATGTTCACTAGAGGAACCTAGCGACCAGGTGCCACTACCTGATCCACCAACGTTATTATCGATACTTTTTGTAGCACAAGGTGTAATTCCTATCTGTGCGTGGGTTTTTTTTTTTCTCACTCTCCCTCTTTCTCTGTCTTTCATACACACTCTCTCTCTCTCTCTTTTTCTCACATCAATAGTCCTAATTGCACGGAAGATTACATTGAAGTTTACGATGGCGCCACGACCGGAAGTCCTCTCATCGGACGGTTCTGTGGCCATGATGGAATCCATGCTATTTCAAGTGGACCAGAGTTATTAATGATATTTCAAACAGACTCGGGAGGCCCGCCGTGGGACTACAGTGGGTTTACAATGGAGGCAGTGGACAGATGGAGACGTAAGTAGTAGTAGTAGTAGTAGTAGTAGTAGTAGTAGTAGTAGTAGTAGTAGTAGTAGTAGTAGTAGTAGTAGTAGTAGTAGTAGTAGTAGTAGTAGTAGTAGTAGTAGTAGTAGTAGTAGTAGTAGTAGTAGTAGTAGCAGCAGCAGTGGTAATAGCCGTGCCAACAAACGGTGATGGGCGAGTCATCCAACATGACGGATGTTGACGCGATATCGTGTGGATGCGGGAAATACGATATTCGTCATTTTTTATTATCCGAGTTTCTCTTTTAACGTTATCGTGACCTGTATAGGAAAAATGCATTAGGGATTTTCACAGTGTTCCTTTTAATTTGGTCACATTCTATATCAAAATAAATCACAATTGCATGTGAATAATTGTAATTTACTAATATCAATAACATTAACTGCTGCCTCGGGATAGGCTAGATTTAAGGGACTCTGCCCGCATGAAGCCTGGCAACGGCGTGTGCCGTACCCTTCTTACGGTAGTAGTTCTCTGGAGTTAGCGGAAGGCACATCAGGTAAAGCTAAACGTTCAAATGCCATTAATTTTTATCTTATTGCTAAAATGACAGGAAATTGTCGAGCTTAATTTCCTCTATTTCCATCTATTCATTTTTAAGTGATGCAGGAAATGTGAACAGTTGAGAGTTTGACTTATTGCTTCAAACTCAATTGGAATACACTACCTGGACAAGACAGCTGCCCGGCTGGTATTAGAGTGTACGTTTGTGACGTCAAAATGATTATCAAAATTGCCACATTGGAAGAAAAAAATACGTAGAGCCATATAGTCAAGCAGTTTAATCACACAGATGTTTGGGTGAGGGTGATCCCCCTCTCAAGCTAAGGAAATTTTTAACATTGGAAACTGAAGAGAAGCATTTTCCTGGATTCTGAGTCTCTTTTATTCCTTGTTTGTAAAATATTAGACAAAAGTATGACATGTAAAAATACTGAGAAATGGGCTTTACTGGGGGGTTGGGGGGTTTGTTTTTTGTTTTTTGGTTTTGTTTTGTTTTTTTGTTTTTTTTGGGGGGGGGGTTGGGTTTTTTTTTTGTTTTTTTTTTGTTTTTTTTTGTTTTTTTTTTTTTGGTTTTTTGTTTTTTTTGTTTTTGTTTTTGGGTTGTGTTTTGTTTTTTTTCTTTTCTTTTATTTATTATTTTTTTTTTTTTTTGTAAAACAGATATGGGCTGAAAAATATGCCAATCTTGTGCAAAAGTCACCAGGTTTGCAACACTGGATTATGGACGTGTCTACGAAATTAAGCACACCTGCGCGAATGTAACCTTCGGCGTTGGCCGTCATTTATTCCTATTTTGGAAATGCTAGAAAAAGAACAAATATAAATATTTTTAAAGATCAACACGGTATGTACTTTCCTTATTAGCCAAAATTATATTGGAATCGAATTTCGTTAATAAATTCACAACTCGTTGAGATACGGGCCTAGGGTTATACGTATGACACAATCAGGACTCGGTGATACAAGCCTGCATTGGCAATTCGACTTTGACAGTACTTAAAGCACAATAGACTCTTTAGGACCCCATATGGCAGCACTTAAAAGTGATTACTTGCATAGTTTTACTTATTTGCATAGTGATAAATCCCTTTGAAGCTTTTTTTAAGCAATTTGCTAAATTTATGCAAAAGAACACCCCTGGTGCCGCTACCTGGGATCCTAAATTCCACTATTATTTGCCCATTCATGCGCCTGTCATCGCCACGAGAAGCGGATAAACTGTTCACTAACTCTCTACCCGGGCATATCGGTCGATGAGCTGTGACTTTTAATATGATATGTCGTCTGCTTTAACGTTTTAATTACTGTCAGTACTTTTGCAACATATTGTGGAGGGAGTAACGAAACGATCAGGAAGCACCG
Source organism: Hermodice carunculata (assembly GCA_964020975.1). NCBI lineage: Eukaryota > Metazoa > Annelida > Polychaeta > Eunicida > Amphinomidae > Hermodice > Hermodice carunculata. Next base: position 679,750 of record CAXHWN010000400.1, read on the forward strand.
AAGAAAGCGAGGGGTCACCTTTTCCTCGTTTCCTGTGCCAACGTCTTTCTACTTTCCTACTTTAGAGTGCCCATGACCCTTTATAGAAAGTTTGGCAATGCGGTTTCGCGGTTAGACCAAGACCAGGTCATCACCTTTCCGAGGAGGGTATCAATGCGCCCAACCACTGGCACCAAAATGTTGTTGACTTAAGGCATGCTCTCCTGACAGATCTTGATCATAACACAGAATACATTCTGTAACTGCTTATCTAGGCATTAAAGCAGACAAAATTCGAAATCTTGAGTACTTTTGGATCATTTGAGCAGGGAAACGTTAACCGATAGTTTTCAGGAATCCCTCATCTACTCCTTTTAATATGACACCCGTGATATCGATCAGTTAAATGTTGTAATACTTTCAATACAGTCATTTATATATGTATGGACATATTGTGGGACCAACATATATGGCCAATCCCGTGTCAAGTGCCTGGCAAATTATATATTTGCTCACTTTACAGAACAGCAACCTAAGAACATCAACGGACGGGACAGGTGACGGTTCACCACATGTATTTAGCAGCATAAACTTTTTCCAGACTTTGCATTACAAAAGCAAATATATGTGCAAATGCATTTTGATTTGCAATTACAGACATTAAACAAGCAAATTATGAATTAATTAAAAATGTATGTTGTTGAGAAGTTCGAAACAGCACTTCATTGCTTAAAAAACTCAAGGTTTTGCATAGCTGCATGTAAATATGAATGCTTGAGCTGTATTTTCTGTCAGATTCTCATAAGCATAAATGGACCAATCACTTTTGTCCTATGTCTCCGGGTCTCAAAAACTGCCTAAACACTTATGACCCGTTTACTTCTCATGAGATTAAATGTCTGTCTTTAACGTGATCCATGTGTAACTAGTTTTGATTAATAGCAAGAAGCATATCACCGTGTCATTTGTCAGCGCTTGCAAACTAATCAATGTTCGACCTGCAGAGGAGCTAATGCTTCTCCACAACGCCAAATTGGTTTAGTTGGCAGTTTGCCATCAGTTAGCTTAGACAATCTCCATTTCTATGTGTGAAGATCCTTTAGGTAGAGTGACTGTCACTGTCTGCACATTGTTATTGCGTTTCTGCCCCTTACTCTATACATTCCCAGGCATACTTGAAATGATCCAATGAAGCAAATGAGAACTTATTACCCCCCAAAAGTATGATGCTTTCTTGACATGATTTTCCTTTTCTGGCGGCAGCGAGGGGAAAATGAACCGTCACGTGACATATATGGTGACACATATACTTTTCTGATATATTTGTACATACACATGACCCTCTCCATAACTTAAGTTACAATTCTACGAATATGCGCATTTAACTTGATTACACTACATGCGTTTACCCATGCACTTGCAATCTACAGAATGTAGCCATATTTTCTCTGTGAGGTAATTTGATGATGGCGTGTCTAAATTCTTTTTAGTACAGAGCAATGTTGAAGTGTGCTCATGTTCACATTTCACTGTTATGAAGAAATGATGCTTTATTGTTTTCAATACTTTCCACTCTAAAATGGACCTTAAACGAGCATTGCTGGTAAACAGTTAAGTCAATGTGCTGCCCAGTAATCCTTGTTATAATAATACCCATACAATGTGTTTCATACACCAGAGAGTGACCTATGTGTGGTCTGAGTGATATTAAACTTTTGCTGCGGTTTTATAGTTGATAAGGCTCGTTTACACCATTGCCGAGGTGAGGATTAATTTGTGATTGATTGATTGATTGATTGATTGATTGATTGATGTGATTTATTAAATGATTGACTGATGTGATTTATTAATTGATTTGCAGATGGGCAGGACGGAGGCAAAAAAGTAGAGGGAAAAACATGTGACTGGCACTTCAATTCTCTTGATAAAAAAGAAGGCAGTTCCCACACACCCGACCATCTTCTACAGGAAGTGACGACATGTGATTACATCTTCTGTGGGCAACCAAATGAGCGCGTAGCGATTGAATTCAGCATAAAAAAGCTCGGGTATGTTTGCTTAATATTTGGGATCATCAGTTTATGAATGTGCAAGGGTTGTTCAAAACGTAAACACTCATTTTGTGATCATTGTTTAAATTACGTTTTCGCTCCTTTCTATATCGGTCCTTCCGTACACCCTCCTTTGCCACTCTATGCACTGCAAAAGCCATCTTACCCAATGCCATAAGCCAAGAGGCAAAGGACAGTGGCCAGCACTGGTCGAAAAAGAGGTCGCTAGACCTTTTCTGACCAATCCTCTGGGGACAGAAGGTCATCTCATACCTATTGACCAGTGGTATCCTCTGCTACTTCCTGTCTCTGGACATATGCCAATCGCATATTTTTCAGTTTTAAGCTTTAGGCATTCCGTGTAGACATGTATTGATTGCTCGAAGAAGATTTTGGATCTGCAAGAAATGTTGCCTAACAATTTTTTGAAATTGAGCCAAGGCGTGAAATCTCATTCTAAAAAATACCTAGTATGTAATCTGGTTCCAACTTTTGCGGCAGCTATATAGTCAGTGCGCACTGAGAATGTGAATTTGGATGAATCTTACTCCCGTAATTTGCCCATAAGAACATTAGAACTCTTTTTTTCTACACATCCATAGCTTTGTAGCCACAATATATTGGGGGTTTGAATATATTTTTTAAAATTGTGTAACATCTTCTTTACCTGGTAAAATTTGTACTTTTTTCGGGATAAATCACACGTTTTTCAAGTTGAAACCTGCACACACACACACACATATATATATATATATATATATATATATATATATATATACATATATATATATATATATATATATATATATATATATATATATATATATATATATATATATATATATATATATATATGTACAATGTCCATGCAGGGTCGGATTTAATGGTAAATTCCGAAACAGCATGAATAAAAAGTTAACGACAATCGAAGTTGGTTTCGTCATGGTTTTTAGCTCTGCTGACCAAAGGTCACAGAGCTTATGCGACCGCTCACGTCTGTCCGTCTGTAAACTTTAGCGCGTTAGCGCGATACCGTCCACAGTTTTCAAGTAAGCCCAATATAAATTTCAGGACTTATAGGGTGTATGAAAATCTAGGCCGAGTTCGATATTGGTGGCGCCACCTATATTATCATGTAATATAGGGGTCAAAATGTGAAAATCTTGGGAACTAGTGTAGCATCTTTAATTTTTGCCGGAGCTTCCCCAAATTTGGTGGGATTGTGGGGGAGGTCAAAGTCTAAGTTGCAAATGATACTAGTGGCGCCACCTATAATTTGACAAATTATGAGCCAAAATGTGTTTTAAGATGTAAAATTCCACATTTGGAAAAGTAATTGGATTAGACTTGCCAAATTTACAGCATAATTAGACCATGGCCAAGGGTAGAATGTTGTATAATATCAGTGACCATGACCTATTTTTGTGAGGTCACCATGCCTGTAAATTTGAAACGGTGATTTTGTAATGGCCGGGTGTAGCTTGGACATCAATGGCAAAGAGAATTGAGCCTCCAGATCAAAATTGCACTTAATTACATAATTCTTAGACTTGTACTTGATGACCTGTTTTTTCGGTCACTGTGATCGAGTAAGTATGGAGCTTGGCGCCTGTCCAAGTTTATTGTTTTTCATCAATAACTCGAAAAGTTATTTGTCGATTTGAACAAACAGACTATATATAGGAAGCTGGATGTTGGACGCATATTTCGAAGTAACAATTTTTAAATCTGAGTTGAAGGTCAAGGTCAAATGGCCAGTTTGAATATTAGGGTCATCTCGTCAATGCTCTGCACCCCACAATTCTTGAGATAGGCCCATGTAACGTTAAAGACCTATAAAGTGTATAAACATCTTTGTGGACAATAATGTTGGTGGCGCCACCTACAATATCATGTAATATACAGGTTAAAATGTGAAAATCTGGTAACAGCCGAACTGTCCACAGTTTTCAAGTTAGCCCAATATACCTTTCAGGACTTATAGCGGTAATAAAATCTAGGTTCTTTTCGATATTGGTGGCGCTACCTACAATATATTATAATATACGGATCAAAATATGAAAATCTTGTGAACGCTATAGCATCTTTAAAATGTGGCAGATCTTCACCAAATTTGGTGGGATTGTGGAGAAGGCCAAACTCTAAGTTTGTAATGATACTAGCGGCGCCACCTATAATTTGATGGAAATAATGGGCCAAAATGTGTTTTAAGGCATAAAATTCCATATCTTGAAAAGTAATTGGATTACACTTGCCAAATGTATAGGATTTATAGAAAATGTCCAAAGCTAGAATCATATGTAATATCAGTGACCTTGACCTATTTTTGTGAGGTCACCATGCCTGTAAAGTTGAAAGCGGTGATTCTGTAATAGCAGGGTGTAGCTTGGACTTCCATGGCAATGTCAGCACAGCGCCAGGCAGGCCTATGGGCCTCTTGTATTACATAATCTGGGTGTCCTTGGTCTTCTGTCCCAAGATCACTGAAGACATAAAGTTAAGGACTCACCCATTGTTGTCTTGGCACATGCAACAATATTCATCACAGGAGTTGCACAAATAATGCTATGATAACATGTGGAGCGATGTACCCACTGGTGGCCAACTTTTACATTAAGCGTTATATGTTCAGAAGCCACTTGAGGACTCACAGCTTTGAAATGAACAGGTGCAATATAGCCACGGTGCCAGCAGAACGTTTGGCCCATGGGCCTCTTATGTTCTTTTTTTCAGTTAAAATTGCCCCAAAAGTGATCGAAGGGTTAACCAGAAAAAAATCAATTGTTCCAAACTCAGATATAATACTTTCTTTTTGATACCTGTTGATTTCAATGTGATCTAATGATGTGATCCAATGATTTTTTTAAGGCGATACAAATTGCAAAGTCTGAAAAACACAGTTTCGAGAAAATCGCTTCGCTGTGAAAGAAAACGTTGCCAATTCTCACAATGGTCATGTATAAGTGGCTGCAATAGGATACATACTCACTCCCTGTGACCCTCTTGGTTACTTTGGGTGAAATAAACATGCAACTTTACTTCTGCGATGTTGTGGTTGAAAAGGTTTTTTTTTTAACTTGGGCGCATCACACGTTGCCATATTCGACGTCTTTGTGTGTGGGTTTACATTAAATAGAGTACATAATTTATCATTTAGTAAATGGCGAACCAAACAAACTGACTTGGTTTTACTCCAATAGTGAGTTTCATTAGGCTGAATTGGCCTATTCTTCTCTCCGTGGCTAAATTGGCGTGAGTTCGCACCACAAAAATTATTGCAGGTTTTATATATTCAACCTGCAAAATCAGTTATACGTGATAAGACTCAAAATTTCTATAATCGAATTTTCATGGCAGAGAATCCCATGAGGTGCCCATATTGTACTTTGCTTGTTAGATACACTGTCCTTGCAGACTAAATCCCAGGTAGTATTATTGATGAAGTTGTTTAAATATGTTGTTCTCCTGTCGAAGCAGCTGTTGTAGAACAGTTAAAATTAGAAATGGAGCACCACAAGATGATGGCATGGCTGATTCCTTGAGAAAATATTATCAAACTTTGTACCGCACAACACATTATTGCAAATTGTTGACCAGGGCTTTTCAAGCATGGCATGTGTAAGGTTTAATACAGGTGCATGTGTTGGGGTTCCGGCTGCGCAACCCGGGGACTCACCATGGCTTGTGGTGGCCATGTGCCATGCCATGCTTCGGTGCACTGCAATCCGGCGCGGCGTGTCCGGTGCCTCCCCGAGTGAACTTGGGTTCATACTTTGTGATGTAAACGCTATTAAACGTTCAACGCAACTATATTTGGCAAAAGTCCGCTAACAACTCGATATCAAAGAAAGAAATAAAAAAAAATAAAAAAACCTGGTGGATTCTAAGCAAGTTTACCCTCGGTGGTAAATTCTACCAAAGCATTCCAACTGTTATTCACGACTGCAGGACAATATCCAGTGACGCAGAAAAGTGTGAAACATTCAACACCTATTTTGCTGGAAAGTGCATAGTTCATGTCGATTATGATCCCGTACCATCACCTGAATGTACACACCGGAAACAGGCTGGCATACCCATAATCCAACTGAAAGACGAAGAAGTACAGTATAATCATTCATATTCCCGGGTACAAATTTGGTTCCCCAATACACTCCAAAGCAGAATTTAACGAGTTCTATTTTTCCGATTTTATGCAGGTTTTCATTGCACATTCAAGGTGCTTCAGTTTTCCCGAGTTTAATATTCCCGAACTGGGTTTCCTCGGGAAAATTTGGGAATATTTGTCCCTGGCGAATATTTATGATTGTACAGTACGGAAAAATTTAAGGCCCCGGAAGTCACATGCGGCTTCTGGACCAGATGGCATTGGAAATTTGATTTAGAAAAATGGTGCACCAGGAATCTGCCATTCTCTGACCAAATTATTTATTTTTAAGTCCTGTTGTTCCTAATCCTTCGAAGAAATCTAATCTCAGTCCCGCCTACAAAAAGGTCATAAACAACTGATGGAAAACTATTGGCCAATTTCAATCCTTTGTAATGTATCTAAAGTATTTCAGCGTTTAGTTTATATCTTCTACGAGTATCTGATTTCAAATAAATTACTCTTCTGAAAAATTCTGGCTTCACGAGAAAACGATCCGACAATTAACCAGAAGTAAGAGTAGTAAGCATACTCCATGATATCTACAATAGCCTTGAGCTTGGCAGCGAAGCCTGTATGTTATTCCTTGATATGTCTGAGGCGTATGATACAGTATGGCACACTGGTTTCATATTCAAATTGAAACAGTTGGGCTTTGAACATTTCGTTATTTTGTTTATTGAAAGCTACTTATCAAACCGTCTCCAACAGTTACCGATGTAGGTCAAACACCTCATGGCTTGCTGTCGAGGCCGACGTCCCTCAATGGTCCGTCCTCCGACCATTACTCTTCCTTGTCCATATTAATGATATTGCTGAAAAAAAACATTCGGCCAAATATTATTTGCAGACGACACTAGTGTTTTGGAAATAGTCCATGACCCGACCCGATTGGCAGAAAACCTCAACAATAATATTGAACAGATCATTATTATAACCCCTGCGGTGCACCCAAACTTGATTATAAATGCAGACTAGCTAATACCCCTCTTTATGGTAGCGACGAATTGTCCATTCCTCTCAACATATAAATATTATGACGCCTTCTATGATTATATTGTAGACACAAGACGCTTAAAATTTTAGGCCCGTAGTGTATTAGCAGTCATTTGTAATCAGTCATTCATAGAGACACGTAAAAAAGTGTCGTTTTAAGAACTATCCTGTCGTTCAGTATTATTGTGAACCATTTTGCCTTATCTTATATCATTCTGTCTTGCAAAAATGGTATTTATAAATCATTGATCATTGTATTAGTATAAATCAGAACTTAATGTGTACATTCGTAACTTTTGTTTGTCCCATGTGAGTTGTATATATTTATATATATGTATATATATATATATATATATATGTATATACATATATATATATATATATATATATATAGTGAAACCTCATTATAATGACACCATCTGTTCCCTGAAATTGTGTCAGATAACTATATATGTCAGATAAAAGAATCACATAACATAGAAACTGTACTTTTTATTCCTTAAAATGTGTGTCGTTAAGTGAATATGTCGGATATCTCAGTGTCGTTGTAATGAGGTTTAACTGTATATATATATATATATATATATATATATATATATATATATATATATATATATATACATATATATATATAATAAATGTGTTTAAATTTAATAAAGGTCCACCTTTGTGGTACGCTCTGGCGCATAACTTTCAATGCGACCCATTCTAGAATATGGGTGCGTACGTTTCGACAACTGCACTGACAAATTGTCTCAATCCCACGAGCGTGTACAGTTTGAAACTGCCAGAATATGTCTTGTGACTCTTTGACACACTCCTCGTTTCCTCCTCCTTAATGAACTCAGTTGGCAAACCCTGTCTAACCGTAGAAAATATTTAAAACTGATTTGTTTTATAACGTGTATAACAAGCTGACTCCCCAACATTTATACGACCTTGTTTCCCGCGATGGGGCATTCACTACTGAACGCCTTTTGGGAAATCATCCTACTTTATGCCAAACTAAATTTTCCACCAAACGGTTTGGGGAATTCTTTACACCTCCTTTCATCCGACTATGGAACAATCTTCCAGTTGATGCACGCAAAATAGACTCTCTATAACAGTTCAAAACAGAAATTAAAGTACTACTGCTATCTGTTGACGAGAAGCCTACCTGTTATGCACATATTATAGTCAACGCTTTGTATTCATTACACTCATATATGCTTAAGCTACCCAGTATTAAATGCTCATCTGAACCACGTAAATGTCATTCCCACATCATCACGTGCTTGTTCACCCGCATCAACCCAACATTAGTTATTAAAGCGACATTTTGATAAATATTTTCTTGAAAGGTAGTAAAGACTTAATAGACAGGAACAATGAAACAATTTTTGACGCGGTTAGAATGTTTTTTTTCTGAACATGAGCGTTTTGTCTTCTAGTGATATAGTGAAATGTAAAGTGTAGTCTCCATTGCTGTGAATGGTACGCAGCTATCTGTGACTTCCACAGACCTTATTTGCTTTTGCTTTCCTTTGTTCCTTTTGTTCTTGTCCAGTGCGCCCTGTAGGTCTTTTGTTCTGGAGAACCTCCTGATTAATACTGTCTGTACTGCTTAGGCCATCCAGTGGAAATAGATATGCACATAACTGATCCATCTGGATCTGCGCCCTTCGAATCGTATTTTTACTTCTGTTAATTTAGGGTCAGGCGGGATGCAGCGGCTATGTGCGGCTGCTCGCCCGGGCTAGCACTCCGCTGGCGTTGCCGGGCCCTCGTCCCGTGTACCCGAGCCCCCCTTCTGATGACTGGCCCATCTTCAAGCCATGACATCTGAGTCGTGCTTATCAAACTTGTGATTTGTAACGTCCCTTTAAACAGTACAGTTATGTATGGCTGATATAGTATTTTCGTCTCTTGAGTTTAGTTTGTGAAGTTTAATGTTTCTGTAATGTGGTGAGGAAATTTTGAACTACTTCTTCTTCTTCTTCTTCTTCTTCTTCTTCTTCTTCTTCTTCTTCTTCTTCTTCTTCTTCTTCTTCTTCTTCTTCTTCTTCTTCTTCTTCTTCTACTCCACCTCCTTTTTCCTCTCCTCCTTCTTTCTACCTTCCCTTTGTCCTCCTCCATTTTCACCTCATCCTCCTTCTCCATCTCCTCCTGCTTTTCCCTCTCCTCTTCCTCCTCCACCCTCCATAATCTCATGCATCTACTCCTTTTTCTCCTTCTTTTTCATCTTCTGCTGCTTCTCCTTCTGCTCCTCCTTCTTCTTCTTCTCCTCCTGCGGCTCCTCCTCCTACTTTTTCGTGGTATCATGTAGTTAAAGTATCAAACTATCCAAAATGTAAAAATAAAAAGTGATCAGAGGGTACCCAAAGGCACACCTTCATTACTTCTGCCTTAACATGATTACTGGTTTTTTCCGGACATTCCATTCCGTGGTCAGGCCGTTAAATCAGTCCTGAGAAACACCTGCTGTTATATACTGTCTGGCACTTGTGAACATGCTGTGTGCATATCCTGACCTATCCCCAGTTTTGTAGCCCCATGCTTTCTCTGGAATGCAGGGGAAGAAAAAGCTACAAATATGCATCCCCGACTGCGAACATGCCACCATCAGTGGGGACACGTGTGGTCAAATTATACTGAAATTATAAATTCTGGTCAGGAACTTTACAGCCTTCCAAACAATTAGAAACTACTTAACTAGTCTTTTTAGTCAACTTAAATAATTGATGAGGTGGCAAAGTTATCGGGTTAATTGCTTCCTCCAAAGTATTTTTGAGAGGGCGTAATCATCATGGTAATAGCACCACATTGGTTGAATTTGCCCCTACTTGTCCGATGGAATACAATCACGATCTACCACTGAGCAAGTTTTAAAGTAAACTCTAAAACATGGAAAACAGATTTTGCATCATAGGTAGGAACCTATCGCCATGTTTGTTTCGTGAGCCATCACAGGTAGCTTATCACCATATTTGTTTCATGAGCCGGATAAATAATTTGTCGCGTGGGTTTCCCCCACAAAATGAACAAAAACAGAACTGTAACAGTTGATGGGTTTTACTCGAGTTGGCAGTCTCCCAAATACATGGTACTAGTACTTTCATCATTTTGTTACTCAAATTAAATCAGTTGATTACAGACCGACTACAGGTAGAGATTGAGAATAATCATTTTCAAAATAGTGAGGTGTATGGATAATTTACATCACAGAATGCCTACATTTACCTGATGAGAAATTAATATATGCTAATATTGCTCATATTTGTCACAAACATATGTTCATTTCATATTGCTAATTTGTTTCATTTGATATTGTTACTTCAATTCACTCCAGTTTAAATTTGCATGAAAGATTATGCGCATATAATAATTGTGGTAACATTATGAGGAACTCTACATTAAAGCGTTCTAAAATACTATAATATTGCTTTATAGGCCCGCATGCACTGAATACATAGAAGTATTTGAGGCTGAAACCAATAAAACTCTGAAAAAAATATGTGGTGGAGATATACGCCAAGGAAAAGAAAACACGGTCAAACTGACTTCAAACACCTACAACACAGTTGTGCGTTACTTCAACGAGAACGGGCAGCAATCCAATTTAGACCCCATCTGGATTGATTACCAGTTCGTCAAAGCGGACATCGCATGGAAAAAGTCACACGCCACCAGATCCAAAGGTAGGACCTACCTGCTGTCACTCTCATTTTCAGACTTTCTTTTGCACAAATGTTTATTTGGGAATGATTGTCTGGATCGTAGCATTGACGTTTAGGTTAACATATTCTTTGACTCAATGCTTTAAGGTAATTGGGCCAGCCCACCGTAGAATCAGTCAGCTATTTCCTTAGTTCATTAAAACAAAATGACTGATATAAATCTATGCAAAGTACACAGATTTGGAAAGTTTGTGATTCAGAGAGAGAGAGAGAGAGAGAGAGAGAGAGAGAGAGAGAGAGAGAGAGAGAGAGAGAGAGAGAGAGAGAGAGATTTGGTGATAATTGCCGAATAAGCAACCGTCACCTTCACTACAAAGCAAGTTGATACAGACATCGAAATAACACCTTATTGGTGCATAAAATTGCGATGGGCTTGCACATATTGTCTACTAACATTACTTAAAGCGTCCCATACTTTTTTTCCATAATTGCTAGGAAAGATGGAGGTCTGAAAGTTGTGAACCCACCCTGTATAGCACCAAGTCTGAAAGGTGACTGCAAACGAAAGAATGTAAGGAAAATCTATGGGATGATATTTAGCCGCATCTCTGGTTCGTTTAACTCTGTGGAAGGGGTTTACAGTGAGGGTGAACAATAAACAAAGTTCTTTCCTCATTTGGTTAGTCTGTCCGCTAAGTGACGAAATGTCCTCTTTTTCTGAATAAGCTCTACCTTCCTTATGAAAAGCAACAAACGTGCTAATAAATAATGTACCTTATCTTACATTTTAGCCCAGGTGTTGGCTCATAGATGTGTGCCGGCCAGAAATATGGCCAAATTTTGTGAATTTTTCCCAAATATTATACCAAATATAAAGGGCCTCACATTGTTTAATTGTGGTAAAACCTCGGCGCTTCTGGTCAAGTTGTATTGCATTTGTTCAGGGAAGTCGCAAGAAAATATTTTGGTCAGGACCGTACGCGTATGCGATATAGAACAAGGAAAGTGTGAACAAGAGGACTGTGACAGTCTTGTGCTCAGCTGACCTTACATGCAAAGACTGAAGTGTTCCTGTGAACCCCAGAATGATACCAAGGTCACCATAGTTTGAAACCACCATCAATTGCTAAGATGTACCTATCCCCTGACCGATTTTTCCGAATTTCCATATTTTGTTAAAAATCAGCAAATGATATCACCACCATGTAGTGAACTAATATGGTAGAGTTTAAGTCCATGTACTTTCTTAATACGCCTGAAGAGGATCCAACTCACAGTTTGGGAGAAAAGGTCAAGAAAAGTGAAAACACAAATTCCTTGTAAAGCGAAAAATAACCACAGCACCACCTGCTGACAAAATTAAGGTCTAGGGGTCCCCAGAGGTATCCCCATGCAACTTCAAAGCAATTGGCCAGGCAGTTTTGAACAAAACTTTTTATGTTTTTGCAAAAAACGATGAAAAATTCATAACAATTTTTAAAATTACTGGAGTATGACCATTATTTTGAACAGAATTGGTAAATACCCACCCAAAGCACATCCCAACCCAGTTTGAAATGACTTTGGGTGACAGTTTTGGAGAAATCAAAAATGTGGATTACCATTGCAATCCCCATTGACTTCCCTTGTAGTCAATGGGACTGTTTGTATTAACCGTCAAGTACCCAAATTGACACATTCGTTAAAAATTACAGATGCGGAATACCATCACCTAATGACTACTTTAGGTTCACCTTTCTACAAGCTATATTTACACCGAGTTCCAGAGGAATCTCACTGATGGTTTTGGAGATGAAATCAAAAATAGAACAAATACGCATTTTTTAAAGTAAAGAATAGCAGCGCCACCTGGTGAAAAAATTAACATTTATGGGTCCTCAGTGTCCCAATGCAGTTATGAAGTAATTTGCTTAGGAGTTTTAGAGATTTAATCAAGTTGTTACCAAAACAAAAAAGTCTTAAAAATTCCAAAAGCACTGGAGTGTAACTATTTTGAACTGAATTTGTGGACAGCTTCCCAAGGTAAATCCACGCCCAGTTTCAATTGAGTCTGAGGGCCGGGTTTGCAGAAGTCAAAAATGTGGATTACCAGTGGAATTCGTATTTACTTGCATTTTAATCAATGAGCAAGTATGCATTAAATGAGGAGTACCCAAATTGAAAAATTCGTTAAAAATCAGAGATGTGAAGTATCATCACATAGTGAACACCTTTGTTTGTCCCTTAATATTTCCGCCGGGTTTTAGACGAATATAAGTGAGGGGTTTTTGAATAGTCGAGAATAGCTTTAAAACACCAAAATTTGTTGAAAGATAGCAAAAACAGCAGCGCCACCTGGTGAATATATTGAGGTGTAGGAGTCCCAGGAAGTGCCCCTATGTAATGTCAAAGCAATTGGCTTGACAGATAAATTCATTAAAAAAAATCCAAAAATTCACAGGGCCGTTGAACAACGTTCGTACAGGCTCACCCAAGGTACATACTCACTAAGCTTCAAGTGAATCTAGTTGCCTATTTATCAGAAGTTGCATATGTGAATTGTTGATGGACGGACGGACGACGACGGACGAAGGGCCATAAAATAAGCTCAGCTGACTGACAAGCTAATTTGCCAAAAACTTTCTTCCTTAATTGTGATTTTGGAAATTTTCTATGATGTTGTCCAAAAAAACACAACAACAGAGCCAAAAACGTTTGCAAGTATGTACAAACTAAAAGTAAAGACGCTTGTCCAGTGTAGTTACAGTAGTCGCAATGTCTATCTGCGAATTCGTTTAAAGCATGAGATGGCTCCTGTATCACTTTCACTTGCAAACGTTATTGGCACTTTCCTTGAGGCTGCCAAGCCCCTACATCTCATTTAGTCTGTAATTTCTATGTACAAACGATCCACCATCACCTATCCTGAATACATATGTAATAATAGACCCTAAGGGACTAGTAAAGGCACTTCTCAGTAAGCTTAGAAAAAACAAAGATATTTGGGCACTTGGAAGACATTGTTATTCACAGTGAGTTTCAGCACTTGTGTTACACAGTTTGCAAGTCGACGTCATTTAAGACGTCTAAACCTGCCTCAGTTAAGCAAGGAACTGAGGAAAGTCTTAGGTTTCGATGAAAATACGCAAGATCGTGGACAAACCTGATACCTGTCTTCCAAATTCATGTCTTTGAGAACAAAACTAACTTTTCAGCAGTACTTGGCCCAAGCATTATTGTCCAATGCCAAAGCAACCCTAAAGAATCAGGAATTAATGGTTGCTGGTGCCTTTGATAATACAGCACTTGTTCTCAAACAGTGAAGGGGCTGATACAAGAATTGGGTTGCGTGCTGCAGAAGCAGCTAAACATGGGCTACATCGTGCTATTGCTGAAAGCACGGATACGAATTTTTTTATTCTTCTGCTGGCACGTGAAACTGTTCCTGAAGTGTATATATCTGCTGAAACACCACAACAGCCAAGATACACACCAATGCATACAGTTGAACAATTCCTCCCATCACAGGTCATGTCATGTCTTCTTGAATATCACTCAATCACAGGTTGGAATGCTGCAAGCCACCTGTATGGTATTGGCAAAAGGTAGCCTGGAAAATATATCTTGCATACAATGACATGCTTGAAACATTCGGCACTGGAGTAGATTTGGACATAGCTTCCCAGTTGAAGTCAGCCAAAGAATTTGTAATAAGATTGTACAGTCCCATATCAGATCTGAAATGCATTCACGCTTTCCGAACCAACATGTTTCACAAAGTCAACCAACCTACACGATTGCTTCCTGCCAGCAATGCCCGTCATTTCCATTTACTAAGATGCATGTATGGAGTTAAGGTGTGGCGTCAAGCAAATGCAACAAACCCCCACGTCCAAGATCCACTAAAACCATGGTGGCACCCGAATGAAGATAATCATATGATGCCAAAATTTATGTCAACAGTGCTATTGCTCAATGTTTTTCATGAGCTTCTAAAGTGTGGTTGCAAGGAGGTGCACTCGCTCGTATGAAAATAGGCTTCCATGTAGCAGTAGATGTGCATGTTTCCAGCACTGTTTTAACCCTTTTAGCCCGACTACTTCGGTCGACAGTGATTTGCCTGACTCAGACGAGTGGTTCAATATGCACAGGCACTCATAGCACATTTACGGAATAGGAAATGAAACTTTCTTCAAGCGCTTACAAATTAAGCCAACTGTTTGTCCCTTTGATGCAATGTGTTCACTTGCATAAACGACGTCGTCAAACCCAATTGTTTGCGCTGCATTTTGGCTTTTTCATGTGTGCAGCCTAATAAAATTGTGCCCAAACCCCTTTCATGATCACCAATGGAACATTGTGCCCCATATTGCTTACGTCTGCTCAGGACTTATCTTGCCAATATTCGCAATTGTGGCGTAAGTGTTGATATAGGGGCCTATAGAATAGGAACCATTCACTCCTTTCCAACATGTTATACATCAACGGAAAGAGGAAAGGAAATATTACGGCATTTTCATTGTGTTAACTATTTGCACAGTGCACACAGATCTTGCATAATAGGCATTTAGAATCAATCTTTTCTACAAAGGTAATGAATTTTTACTGCATTCTGGCATATAACATGCTGTGAATTGTATATATCTGCTGGTTATGCGCTGATTATTATTCTTTCAATTGTCTCTCTAAAGGTCAATGAAATTAGGCCATATTGGCAATAGCTGAGCGTTGTTTGATAACGTTAGATGAGTTTTTGTATTTCTACTATATATATTTGGTCAAATGATTGAACATGGTCATTCTGCAGTTCTGCGCTTGCTGGCCTTAAATGATGGTCAGTAATACAATGGTAAGCTTTAGCATGCTCTTTGCCTTTTACAAAGACAGAACAGCAAAACCTTCTGAACCAGCTCATGGCAGACTGACAATGTACAAAAGTAACATTATAATTTCTGATCAGATAAATGGTAGGTCACAACACAATAGTCATCACATGGTCATAATTTAAATGTTTTTTTTTCATAATTTGTGAATCATAGCCTTTTCAAGGAGGTACACCTTCAAGGGGTTTATTTGGATAGTTTTCACATTGTGAAGCCATAAATGACAGCTGATTTTACAGGTGCATAACTAGATCACCTTGAGGAGTAAAAGCCATGAATTGAACCTTCAAGAATAAACGAAGAATGCGAAAGCACGTTACCAAACAAATCTAGTAGTTCGATACTTGTTAGTGCTCAGAAAATTTGGTGTCATCTTGTGAGTCTTCCTATACCATTTATTTGATATCCTGCATCATATGAAAATTACAATATGAAGGCCAAACTACTCAATCAGTAAAAAAGAGATTTATGGACACAAAACTGCAATGAAAGTCACAAATTAAACACCTTTTTATGTAATCATTTCAATTCTGTAGAACATTCACATATGGATTGACGGATACAAACCATTCATTACATAGAGCCAAATTTGTTAGACCAAGATAGTTATATCAAAACAATTAGTTTAGCTTTTCTCTTTAGACTCAATGACAGAATTTTGGGGTTAGGTGATGTTAGGAATTTGCAATATGCAACTCTTTACAGAAGCCACACACATTTTTATAATAATCAAGAATTTATGGACAAAGAAAATCACAGAAAATTTGGCAATGCGGATACAAAAGACCTTGTTCAAAATTTACCACAGGCTTTCTGTAATAGCACTGATCAATTACATATAGCCCTTAAAGCACTATAATTTGAGACATAACCAGAATCAATGAATATTTGGCTCTTACTTTTTCCGAACACACATTTCCACAATTTTTTTCTGAAATTGTGTATGCTCATACAACAACTATTCGGAAACCAGATTCTAAAAAGAAAATATTGGATCAAATGTTTTGTAGCATCCCTTTCAAACACAAAATTACTGATTCACTGAACAGTGAGTCCCTTTTCAAACTGAAAATTTTTCGTAACAAGATTCCCAAGGAATGCAAAATAAAAGATCCCCGACCCCCCATTATTTCCTATTGCAATCATATTGGACAAAATATCATGAATTAGAATAAATTTCTGCTTCAATTACTCTTGAGAATATTGCAGCTTATCACATTTTTGACTGTATGTTAAGCAATACATTTTCCAATTTTGTTGATACTACAAACGTGTATTTACAGGTAATTCGGAAATAATACAAAATTCAGTTTTAAAACAATTGATAAAAAGAGGTACAAAATTCCGGATGTATGCTAAGTTGAACATCGACAGCCTTTTTTTAGAATACATGTAATGCTTTGATTCCCACTGTATGAAATGGGCAAAGAAGAATAAATAGAATTTCAGAAATTTGAAGGATGGTTATCAAACTTGAAAAGAGTCTTTTAAAATAGAATTTATCGTTACAAATCCCACATTAAGAATTTCAATATGGTATATTCAAAACAGCTTAAGGTTTCAAAAGCAGTCAAAGAACTACAAGAAAAATTTGTAATTCCATACATTGATAAGGCAGGTAGCAAATTTGGGATCATCTGCAAAATATTGTATCTGGATGTTTTAAAAAATGAACTTGGCATACACAATATTTAAGACATAAGAGGAAATGACGTATATAAATTACACAAATAATCCAATGATAATTTGATAGATACACATAAGGATGAGATGAAAGGAAATCTTAATATAAAAAATTTCTGAAGAGTACTCCTCTATTCCACTTTTGTTCTGAATAACCAAATTACACTTAAACAAGATTCATAGCTGGTGCTTCAAAATATACAACAAAACAATTATCAAAGGAAGTAACGCTGTGTTTGACTGCAACTAGGAATCATTTCCATAAATACTGTAATGCAGTTTCTCGAAACTGTGAAATTAATTTTGGGGGGATTATTAACAATTCTTCCGAGTTTATATCTAAAATCAAAGTTTAACTGGAAAAAAGTATCAAATGTTTTGATTTTTCTACACTTACACAAATCTACCCATAGATGAAGTCAAAAGTTCTCTTTTCGAGTTAATCAGCAAAATGTTTAAACATTATGGTAACCATACATCAATATAAATTTGTATTCAAAGAAAGCATATTGGTCGTGCAATAAATATTCCAAAAGTAATACTACATCTTACACTCTTGAAAGTTTGATAGATGCTCTAAAATTTCCATTGAATAATACTTTTGTTCAATTTGGACTATTGGTTTTTCAACAAATAAAATGTATTTCGATGGGTAGCAACTGCTCCCCGTTATTCGCTGATTTATATCTTACCTGACTCGAATTTAAGTACATGGATAAATTGATGGAAAAAAGATTTTCATTTGGCAACAAATTATCAAACAATGCAAGGTATATTGATGACATTACTCATGTAAATGTGCAAAATAAAAAAAAAAAAGCGCAAAAGAAATTCAGCCAAAAGATATCCCTCTGGGAGGTAACAATTCAGATGATTTCAGGGATGTGTTTCTTGACTTGGATACTCGGGTCTGATATGACAGGTTTGGCATTTAATTCTATCACAAAATTGATGAGTTTAACTTTGAAGTTTGTCAATTAACCTTTCTCTGACAGCAATATTTCAGAAGCTATTGAATATAATACATTTTTGTCACAAATTTTGAGATTTGGTCGTATTTGTTCAAAATTTCAGGACTTTGCATCCAAAACCAAATTTATTTGCAACAAACGTGAGTCAAGAGGATTCAATCATGTATTTTTGATCAAATACTTGGACAAATATTATTGTAAATATAGAGATATTGTCAGAAAATTTGGTTTCAATAATTTTAGAGATTTAAGACTCACCTGTTTCGCCACTTAATATTACCTTTTGGCATCATTCTGTTTTAATATTCAACTCTTCTGATATTTTAGGCTGACATATGAGTGCACATTTACTAAATGTAAAAAAAATACTCAATTAGGCAGTCCCACACCAGGGCCGGGAGTTAATTATTGGCTGTCCTGAGCACTTGGCCAGAAATCGGCAGTATTTACTCAATTGTTACAAACTTGATTTATTCTTTTGAAGCATTAACTCAACTCCAGAGCTGGGTGTCAGCCACTTGCTGCCCAAAGCACCTGGCCAGAAATTGGCCGGCTTTACTAAATTATTACAAACTTGATAAATTCTTTCCATACATAAACTAAAAGTTGACAACTGAATAGCACTTCATTTCTTGGACAATTTTATAATTAGGAGTAGGTGTCATCATGTAGTTTGTTTTACATTTCTGGTGCAGGACGTCCATTGTTACAGTACTTGTCAGGAATTCCCCAGGTTTATACAGGTGTATGGCTGTAACTGTTTATTTTGTAATCACTGGGATTGAATATATAACCCCAGTTTGCTTCTACCTTAGTTATACACTGGCAGGTGGCTGGACTTCTGAGTCCTATCCAGCTAGACAGGGTACATAATAGTTCAGGAGTAAGTCAAATTATTCTTATCTGAACTAGTTCTATACCATTTATGTGTTATGTTTGGTTTGATAGGTATTCTGTATTCACATTAAAGCTCTGCATTTCTAAGCAAAACTTCACTCATTTAGACAATTCATCATTTGCGACGTTCACATTTATTCAGTAATATGTGGGTTCTCTTTGCTGAATATCTTGCTTAGACAATAAGCTGCTACCTAGAGAGACATGTACGGGTACAGGCCCCAAAACAGGTTCTGAGTAGTAACCCGCTGAAGACCCTTAAATTTTGGGGGCTAATATAGCCTATGTCAAAATTCTACAGAAGAACGGGACGATAGTACTTCCATGTGTATACAGTTAGACAGTGACAGTTTAGCTCATGGAGTGTAGAATTCGGACTACGGAATAGGATAATGACTACCAGGAAATGTTTCTTGACGAAACGACATGAAAACAATAATGTCTCCGTATATTCCCCCTCACAATCTTCCAAGCTTTGTACTTCCTGCAACAAATATCATAGAGTTTGAGATTCCCTTTTTCTTGTCTTTTTTTTCAGTAGCAGACCCGACATAAATACATTAGACAAAGATTACTCAGACGCCCCTAGGTCAAAACAAAGAATCAATATTTAAAACCAGCGTATATACTTCACTTTACTCCAATTTATAATCTAAAATGCACACAAGCAGCAGTTTGATTTGATTATTGTATTATCTGGCGGTCAATGTCTAGTCTTGTTGCCTTCCCAAGGTCAAAGAAATCTCCAATTGCGCACCGTCATGAGATAATTTAATAATGTTAGACGCTTCCACTAATATCAATCACCCGGTATCTGACTTTACATCTACACTGGCGTGACTGAAGAGCAAGTAACATGAAACGTTTTCGAGTCAAAATGTTCAAGAATGCTTGACTGTCGCCAAACGTTATTTGTCTTTCTCAGCGACTGTGCTCACGAAATTAAAGATGTATTAAAGCAGAAAGATATCAGGTTAACTCTGCACGTAATGAGCCAGATCAAAATCATGTAGGTCTGATGATTGCCTGACACAGATCACTTCAGTCAAGTGAGTTATCTTAGGCACAGTCAAATTACCATTGCCCCACCTTTCTTTAGCACCCATCTTCTGTGTCCGACCAGGCCAGGCCACCCAGTTTTATTTTTAAACTTACCTCTCGCACTGGTCCATCGATCTGAGGGAATCAACGCCCAGAAAACAGAATCCTACCAAACGAATTAACATCCGTTTAGTGTCATGTACGTGAGCATTTTTTGGGCACGAATGATTCATGAGATTTGCCCTGTTTTCAGCTAGATGTCATATGATTATATACATAATTAATGTATGTGTATGCAGGTACCGTACGTCCTTATAAATCTGTATCTGGATATGTCTCTCGGTCCTCCCATAACGGTCGTGAAAAACAATAAATCCTGTTTTTATTGGCCACGTGTGTTGAGGGAGCACTTTAAGCGGATCCGGTGGATGATGCCTTAGTTGGTACGAAGGCACCTACAGTATGTCCTGCTTTGACCGCAGGAAATAATTTTGCAAATTGCTTGTTGTGGACATAGTATAAAACCTGTGGCAAATTGAAATGTATATCTGACATGCTTGTGTAAATTTTGAGTATTAAGCTACAACTATAAATTCGTAAAGCATATCGCAGAACTTTTTTTTTATTTCGAAAACTGCACACCCTCTCCTGATAGAGAAATAGTGTACGTTTCAGTTCTTTAAATGATTCAATATAAACCGTTGTAAAGACATGTAAGTACATTGGTCAACGAGAATTTGGCTAGCAGTGCACTGCAACGGCACAAATGGGACTGATGGTGGCATGTTTACTCAGTGTTCGAACTTAAAATGTGAAAACTAGAAACAATGAATTAAAAATATTTGCTTAGGCTGCACTTACAATCACATTTGCCCTTTCTACGAAGTTATTTAACCCTTTAATGGCTTCTGATAAGATCTATCAATGCCGAAACAGACATTACTAGATGCTCGATATGTAAACTGTACTTCCAGTATATTCATTTACACTTGAACATGGCACCGTTATTTGTGTGATATCTCAATAACATAGAGTGTAGTACAGTCACATCAGCTATTTCAAATAACCTACCGTTTGCGCCTTTGACCAGCTTAAACAATATATGGGCTCAAATTCTCCCAGACATGGCAAAAGTGACTGTATCCACCTCAGTGGCTGCCGGCTTGGTGAGCATGACTGTATACGACCTAAACAATAAAATGTTTCAAGTCGTGCAGTTAGCTCAATTGCCAGCACTAATCTCTTATATACGTTGTCGAGATACAAATGAAGAATCGAGACCGTTATCATGGTTACAAGTTCTTGGCTTGACAAAACAAATGTCAACTAGAAAAGAAAGATTTGCTTGAAAGCAAATCTGTCTGTGTGTGTGAAAAATTTGCACAATTACAAAAATATGCAGGGTTGCAACACTTACAATTTGAGTCCAACATGAATAAAATTAAAGGAAAATGACCAAATTATTGCTAGATGAAACATTCAAAAGGCAAAATGACCTTGACCTCTAGGGATCAAATGTAAATGAAAACTATCTGGATATCAGAAGAAATTAGAATTTGCCTGTAAAAAGTATTCTTTATTTCCAAAATATCAGCAACATCCCGCCTGCCCACATAGACAAGTGCCCATATGTAGCTACCATTTGTGTCCAACATGATCAAAATTGGATGACAATTGGCCGAGTTATGGCTAGATGAAAATTTCAAATGTCAAAATGACCTTCACCTTTGACCTCTGGAGGTCACATATACATTACAAAAATGTGCAGTGTTACAATATATACAATTTGAGTTCAACATGATTAAAATTGGATGAAAAAATTGACCGAGTTATGGCTGGATGAATATTTCAAAGGTCCGAATGACCTCTTCACCTTTGACCTTTAGAGGTGACATGTGAATTACAAAAATGTGCAATGTTACATTATCTATAATTTGAGCCCAACGTGATCAAAATTGGATTAAAAATGACCGAGTTATGGCTAGATGAATATTTCAAAGGTCCAAATGACCTTGATCTTTGACCTCTAGAGGTCACATGTAAATTATAAACATGTGCATTGTTACAGTATCTACAATTTGTGTCCAACATGATCAAAACTGGATGATAATTGACCGAGTTTTAGCTACATGAATATTTCAAATGGCAAAATGACCTTGACCTTTGACCTCTAGAGGTCACATTTAAATTACAAAAATGTGCAGTGTTACAGTAGCTACAATTAGTGTCCAACATGATCAAAATTGGATGGATGTTGACTGAGTTATGGCTGGATGAATATTTCAAACGTACAAATGACCTTGACCTTTGACCTTTAGAGGTCACATGTAAGTTACAAAAATGTGCAGTGTTACAATATGTACATTTTGGGTCCAACATCATCGAAATCCGATGAATACTTTGGAAGCCAGAAGAAATTGAATTTTCTAATTGCCCTAATTTGCGTAATTTTCAAAATCTTTACTATTCGGAACGGTATGCAAAACTTCACTGCAGGTGCTATAGCCATGCAAAGTTTGAAGTTTCTAGCTTGCACGGTGTCTGAGTTTAAGACGACACAAAAATCTGGCGGAAAGAAAGATAGGAAGGAAAGAAAGAAAGAAAGAAAGAAAGAAAGAAAGAAAGAAAGAAAGAAAGAAAGAAAGACAGAAAGAGAGAAAGAGAGAGAGCGAAAGAAAGAAAGAAAGAAAGAAAGAAAGAAAGAAAGAAAGAAAGAAAGAATATTGGGTAAACAATATGTCTGTGTTCACAACACTCTACACACATAAATAATATCATGTAATGTGTGCTTACCGCAACTATACACTCATAAAGCTCTATACACACAACCACAATGCAAGTTGCATCCAAAATGCCTTGTTACTGACCCAATGCAACCAACATGCACTCACATGCAAGGCATTCTGGAGCTGTGCAACAGGGATGATTTTACATCCACAGGTACATGCATACCTGCTTGATATATGCGTTTTCTCAAGGCAAAATAAGATGGCACTGGCTATTGTAAATATGCAATAAATCTAATGATCAATACACTGTAGGATGAATACTTTGCACTTGGAACACTAACTATTGGGTTACAACTCGCTCTGTTATCTACTAGGTTTTATTGCATGCATTTAGCATGGGGAAAAATATCATTGAAACAAGCGGGGGGGGGGTCATACACAAAAATACTTAGTCCTGAGGTGCTCTTTTTAGGGGATGCCCAGATGCCCGTAAGTCCACACTGCAAGGTCTCTCATAAACAACACAGTACAGTTGCATTCGCAAACGCCCTGATGCCAAGATCCAATTTACCGGTAATTGCAAAGCTGTGTATTTGTTATAGGTACGAAGATGACAGCAATAATAGTTCACATTGTTACCATCTGCATCATGTTATTTGTGTGATACTACCGTTTTCTTTACCAATAATGCTGCAAACCAACGTAACATGGTCGTGATCATGCCCGGAACCAAGCGTCAGTGTGCAATCAACATGGCGCAAAGAGCCGCATGGCCAGACATCCGCACATATTGTGAAGGTCAAAGGTCAAACATGACGCGGAAAGTGATGAATGACTGCTGCATTTAAATTTTACACACATAAAATTACTGATATTTTTAACCGTATTAGAGATTACAATTATCAAAAGTACGATAGATTAGGTGTCATGTAATATACCGCGAGTACTCTTCACTCATTTTGCTGACCTGAGCAGTTGCAACGCCATTCTATTTTTCTGCCTTATCATTTCCATACAGACACGTGCACTTAGGCTGTAGGTTATAAATTTTAATGAAAAAATATAACCTTATAACCCACATTTTGACCATGAAGCAAGATGACAATTTTGCATGTGCTTTGGCAAGCCGTCTTAATATATAATCTGAACTACGTACGTATGTACATATGTGTAACTAGAATTATAGTTATCTGTAATTCTATTATATATATATATATATATATATATATATATATATATATATATATATATATATATATATATATATATTGCTGTCTTTTCGGGCATATGTAATAGAACTATAGATATCTTTTATTCGAATTTTCAGATATCTAAATGTCCGATAAAATATTAAAACTGTTTTTCACAAATATTTTACACTTTTAATTTGACCATGCTGAGTTGGTTTCGTATGTTTAAGGCATGGTAGTATTTTCAAGATGTGAATGTATTATTGACAATATTATATTTGGTGATTTTTAGGATGTTCAACTGGCAGCTGCCCAGCCGCAATAGGAACGGACCCAACGTCATCTGCACCGGTGTTTGGCGGCCATCTTTCCACAAGTATGGTCACGTGGACGCCTCTAGGTTTAGTGCTGGGAAGATGGTTGACTTGATAAAATATCATGGGCTTTTGTTTGTGCTGGGACCAGAATCATCTGGGGTCAAGGGTGATCAAATTGGTCTCAGTGGCAACGGAAAAAGGTTCAGGTAATTGGTATATCCCACAACAGTTACCTCTTCGAAGCCTTGCCGTTTGTTTCATCACCACTGGAATATACATTGCGCCAGTCAAGGAGAACAACGCCGTGCAACGTTGAGAGACATTCGTAATGTCACTTAATATAAACATGTACGATGCATAGCTGGTACATCAGGAAAGAGAATACCATCGTTGAGGTCGCAAGGCTTAGGCGTATTGCTGTACATTTTCATATTTGTGTCCGGATGTGATCAGTAAAATTGCGGATATATATTTTATTTACAGATACATGTTCATTACAGGGAGCATACTAATTATTAATGTGTCTTGGCATTATTCAAACGAGATTACCGTGTCTAAACACATGATGGATCGAAACTGACACGTGATTGATAAAATCAATGAAAGAAGGCAAATGAAGCGTATGGTGATATTACAGGGTGTGGCACCTGTATTTTGGCATTTGAAATTGAAAGTCTCCAGATTACCAGTCAAAAGACCACGGTAACCCTGTGCGTGCACAAACGCGGTGCCAACCGGTATAATGCAATTACGGGCTTGCGTAACCGTACAAACTTATTAATGGAGATACAAGTCGTTCAATTTTTGTCATAAAATTTCATTCGGAATAGCAACATTTACTTACCTGTCATATATTATATCATTGTTCGCAATTTATATGTCTAAGCATGAAACAGTTGCTGTACGCTTGAAGATTAACTTACAAAATGAAATTCACTTTCCCGTTCGTGCTGTGGGCTGGTACGTTAACCATTGACGAGCTTGTACAAAGAGGAAATCTTGACGGTTTAAATGTCATATTAATCATCTATATTCGTGGGTTTATGATCTATCTGTCCCTTTACACACACACACACACACACACACACACATACATACACACACACATAAACACACACACACACACACACACACACACACACACACACACATATATATATATATATATATATATATACTATAGATTATAGCGTGCTTTGTTGACGATATGAAGTATGTCAATGAGCACTGGATGCCATATAGCAGAACGAGTGAGCGAAGCGAACGAAATCTGCTATATGGTATCCAGTGCGAGTTGATTACTTCATATCGTCTACAAAGCATGCTATAAAATTTTTATCTCATGTTTGGGTCGATTTGTACATTTCAATACACAAAACAAAAATAAGAACGACATTTGCAGAAAGTTTTACTCCTCATCAACCCAATTATCGATGAAACCGGAAAAAGTACCGATATCATCGAAAGAGTGCCGATACCACCGGACGAGTAGCGATACATCATGTAGCGGCACTATAGCTTTTAGGCCTATGATACGGTATTTATACAAGCCTGTTATAGTACTAAAATTGACCCAAACATGAGATAATATATATATATATATCATGTTTTGGTTTGAAACAAAACAATCACCTCCAGTCATACATATATATATATATACATACATTTTATATATATATATATATATATATATATATATACATATATATATATATATATGACTGGAGGTGATTGTTTTGTTTCAAACCAAAACATGATATATATATATATATATATATATATATATATATATATATATATATATATGACTGGAGGTGATTGTTTTGTTTCAAACCAAAACATGATATATATATATATATATTTATCTCATGTTTGGGTCAATTTTAGTACTATAACAGGCTTGTATAAATACCATATCATAGGCCTAAAAGGTATAGTGCCGCTATATGATGTATCGCTACTCTTCCGGTGGTATCGGCACTCTTTCGATGATGAAATGGCCAGCTCAATATGGCAAATATGACCAGGTACCCCATTGTACTGTATTTGCCCACTATATGGGGAAAAAGGCATGTTGCGAAGTTGTAATCATATAATGTTTCGGCGGATGCAAATGATATTCTTATGACACCCGCTGAGGACACAATTATCAAGATTTTTTATTTTCGTATGGAGGTTAGCTTTTGTCCAATTCTATCACCATGTGTCATGAAAATTTGCAAAATATGGGTTTTAAACCCTGCATTTTTGCCACAATGTAGAATTTGGACTACCAATTTCGGGGTTCAGAATCTTTTGTTGGAGATGGTGTTCAAGCCTCTCAGGAAGCCGAAATATCCTTTTTGAGACCAAGTAGCCCCGACTCACCCCTCGTCATTTGGTCCTAGATCGGCACACTACTTAAAGTCATCAGGTTCCTCTAGCGTTCTGCATATGGCTACATATTTTGTATTATTACTCATACTCTGTATGACAGCATTCCGAGCATGCGCCCCCTAATGCTAAAATGTCTAATACTCTCTTGTGTTGGAGGTGCATGTTGGTATTTTCTATGAACCTGCTTCTAACTTTGATATCTATATATTTTTCAATTATCAGTCATTTATCACCTCTTTAGTGACATGACAGGTTAATTTTGATGTAAATTGTGACACATTTATTTGTACAAACTTATTGTTCTTTGTTCCCAGGAGTGAATATTTTTGTGGTTTCCCTCCAGCACTAGAGAGTTAGCAGACTATTTAGCACTAGGGGGCTCGTGTATGGTCTATAGAGCATGATGCCTGTAGCTGGCACTCCAGGCAACTTCTCCAGATATTCACCTGTTGCAAGTGTAGGCACCTGGGGTATAAACAAAACCTGTATCAGCCATTGGTTGAAAATGTCGTGTGACACGGGAAGCAGGTGTGGCCGCCATGCAGAATAGTGTATCTGACATGGCCTATTGATGACACATCAGTGTGGAGTATACGTATTATCTATCTATATATATATATATATATATATATATATATATATATATATATATATATATATATATATATATATATATATATATATATATATATATTCCAAAGTCAATTGAACAGACTGAACTTTAGTTGTAAGAATCTTAATCTTCCTTTGTGTCCATTGGTCGAGCTCAGTGTCCTGACAAGCTTGATTTACTAACCTCTGTGACCTTTGAGGGCGGTAAGAGTAAGGAAACTTTTTACTAAAAGGGAAAACAAAATACGGTCTGGTAGTTGGCACTCTTCGTGGCTGATTGGTTTCATTGCAGTGTTTGAGGTCCAGAGATCATATAGTCTAATCCTCTCATCGGCAGACTTTACATTTTCTTTATTACAGTATACGGGAGTTGGGTAGAAAACCCACCCTGTTCAACTCTGAACCTGAATGGTTCAGGTTGACAAGCACTCCAAGGGGTCTTGCAAAAAAAGAGAGGGGCTGGAGGAGTCGACAAAGGCGACTTTGCGACAATAAGACGTCCACTTATAACAATTGCTATAGACCAACAGGCAGTCCAATGCGATATCAACTGCAACAATTTCTTGTTGCATTTTAATGGAGACGTTCTTTAATGGCTCAAAATTCAAAGAAGGTACAAAGGCAACAGTTGAGGTAACCAAAACTGGGGATGTGCACTATAATTTAAACATTTAGATAAAAAAAGAAATTGCAGTCAGTAAATCGGTAAACAAACAGATGATCTCAAAAGTTGCAGAGCTCTAAACTTTGCAAAACAGATACTTAATTTAAATTATGTGGCATAACTCCCATCTCATGATCGGTGATGAATTCTACACATTGTATATACGAAAAGACACATAACGATTTCTGCTCCCATAGAAAACACTGCGTCAGCTTTAAGCCTGTATTATTTTCCGCCTAGAGTGTTTCAATTTTGTGCTGCCAGTCCTTAGCATGTCCATCCGTTTCAGATATTCCGGATGTGTCATTTGTGTGGTATTATAACCCTGCATATTAATCTCAGCGAACGGGATGCTTAATATATGACAACTCTCCATTTTATACATTTATGTGGTGTCTCAATCCGATATGTATATATATGTATGTATATCATAATAGTTACTGTTATTTATTCCGTGACAAACACGGCATGTTCTAAATAAATATTACCAATTAAATGTCTATTTTACGTAAGTTGGTGTACTATGTAAAAATTATGCTCTGAAGATATGAAAATTTGAGTATGTTCTAAGGTTCATGTACATTATAAACAATTTTTAATCTGTACATAAGTTTTCATCTTTTCAAACTTAAACTCTCATCACTTGTACGGATATAGCAGCTGATTGGCCATGCCAAGTCTCACGGCATGCTCATCATTTGCTTACAGAAGAAATGATTGGTCATGCTGGGTCGCGTGGTATGCTGCATGATGCGCATATTCCGCTTCATCCTGTAGCGATGGTCGAAAATGTTTGAACCTTTCCCGTTCAAAGATAAGACAAGTTAAAGACGGTAGCCAGTGACCATGTGACAAGCTTCTAGGTGTAGTTCCCACAGTTGCTCGTTGTAGTGTTTCCAGCTTAACATGCGCCAAATTGTCAATGAAATGGTGCCGCAGACAAGACAGGGTTGCGGACCGTGCACATTGAATATTGTTGACCGGGAAAGCTTCAATCTCTATAGTTCCAATTTTCTATACTCAAATGTTTACAAGTTTGCATTTCCTACGAATTTATAAAATTAATACTCTCTGTATTGTCATTTGCCATGTATATCACATTAAAACACATTAATATTGAAATGCATGTGTTGCTGCTTGATTTTATACACAGGATATTTTTCTGCCGATGAACACCACAGAGAAATAAATATAACTTCTATGTCAAAACGCTCTGTTAGCTAATATAACAATGGCGGAGGTTTGTCGGCTGTCACTGTAGCTCACTTTGATACTTTATGTCTGACTCTCCGACTATCAAATAATAATGGCTATTTCACAAAGCATGACACGCGTTAACAAACAACAAAGGCCCTCCCCGCCCCCGCCCCCACCCCCCCCCCCCCCTTCCTCCCAGCAAACAGTGAATCTCTCCCGAAGCTATACCGGCCATGTCACATCTGGGTACTTGGTGTCTGCGTCCTTGGTGCTGTCATTGAAGGTACGTAAAGTTGCAACCTGGATATTGATTTCCTCTCTGCGGGGTTAAATCAGTATGAACAGGGTTTGATTCCTCTTGATGAAACGGACGGTTCGAAGTCATCCTAAATACGTATAAACTACGTATTGTGTGTCTTTGGATGAACAATTTGTCTTTGTAGCAAATGGATTACAGAATAAGATGGGACGAATTATTCGCTTTTCGTTTGTCAGGTGTATAGGCTAACTCAGCACTTTATTAGTGTGGTTTGACAGACAAAAAATGTCAAGATAATACCATAGAACACATATATCTGAGTGTCGTGCCCAAAGCTTATGGAACAGAATGGCATTCAGTATAACTCAAAATTTACATCTTCATTTTTTTCTTTTTATTCTCAAATATTGATATAATAATAATAATAATTTTATTAAAACCCCCGAGGTTCGGGGAAAATGACAATACACAAAAATCAGTTCACAGTACATAAATACAAATAATTAACCCATATGCAATTAAATTATATAATTATACACATAATTTACAAGAAACCGAATAAAACAGTGAAGCAAATAATATTCAGCACAGGTAAGAATCCACAAACTAAAAAGAAATAACTAACGACTGCTGAGCACTAATCTCTGGTGACTGTAGCCACTGCAGCTGGGTCTGGCGGCCAGAGGTGGACACGGCACGGAGAGACCGTAGTCGCTCCGTGCAGTGGACAGCACCGGCAGCCAGAGCCAGATACCACAAGCCAAAGCCGAAGTAAAAAAAAGCTTATACTTTTCATACATACAACGTTAAAATATAAATAAATAAGTATGAATTTATGAGGCCCAAATCTGTTTAGAAAGCTCGAGTCAGCAGGCGCACAAGAGAATGTTCTATAGACCAGGGTTTAACAAAGTTTTCCTCCATTAACAAAAATCTCAATGAGTCGACTACCCCATCCGAGTTCCTCACTGTTGACGAACAGGCATATTGAGGAACAGGATTGCCAAATATTATATTAATAGGAGAAATACCATAATTAATAATAACTGATATATTTGTACCTTATCGTTTCTTATTTTTTAGATCTCATGGATAAATTCAATATATTTTAGTCCCATATATTATACTTATATCCGTGCCGTATCGATTTTGTACCACGAAAACCCTGGATATACTTAATATATTCTTTTTTTGTCCCAAACATTATACATTATACTTATATTCGTGTTGTATCGATTTTTTATTTAGAAAGTCCGGGATTTGTTAACTAAGACTCGTAATCTTTATTCCTTCTACTTCATTTTCTCTGTCGATTTTTCATTGTTCGTGTGGGATGCCTTAGTTACAGATTCAACTGAGACAAGAAGCTGTCTCTGTCAAAGACACAATCCCGTTCATGTAGTAACTACTCAAGATTATCACTGAGCCTTGTACAGTTCCTTTTTAAAATTTAACGCTTGAACGTGCTACAGCTAAATATAAATTCATCAAGATTTAGTATTTGCCTACTGGTGATCCGTAGTACTTGAATGTGCATGGGATGTATTTTGTTGATTAAGTATTTTTTTGTTCTATTGTGGCAGTTTAGACTTAGTACAATAATACTTTTGTTTCCTTCACACTATATATATATATGTATATATATATATATATATATATATATATATATATATATATATATATATATATATATATTTATATATATATATATATATACATATATATAAATGGAGATCATCAGCTATTTTGCTTCGTGTGTTAGAATATTGTTATTGACAACTGTTTACCAAACAAACTATAATTTTCTACAGTGTGAAATGTGTGCCAACGCTGTATATATATATATGTGTGTGTGTGTGTGTGTGTGTGTGTGTGTGTGTGTGTGTGTGTGTGTGTGTGTGTGTGTGTGTGTTTTCCTCTTCGCAATTTGGGCGCATGGTGCATAAGTCACCTGTGCAGAGAGCTGTTGACCCGCACTTTTTCCATGTAACTGTTGGCATGGTAGTACTAGAATGAAAAGCGTTTATGAGACAATTGATCCTGAAGTCCTTTTAATGATTAAATTTAACACGACTACTGTTGTGATTGGCAAACAAACGAAATAGTCCGTCACAGCTGGTCAACCGGATGAGGAGAAACGAAAGCGTCATTTTCCTTTAGCTAAACACAAATTAATGATATACGTTGAGAATCATTTTGTAGATAAAACGAGTAAAGCATATTAGAAATTCCATGCATGACGACTTGCAGATTAAGAAGCTTCTGGTTTATCCAAGGAAGCCAAATTTGCAGACCACAAACTGGCAAACATATTGTACCAAGAGGATTCTTCCCAGCATCTGGTGTCCTACAGAACACACCACAGTGATGTTGGGGTTAGATATAAAAGGGTAGCAGACGACATTGTCCAATTGCATGAAATACAAGCAATGGTAATGTCAATAGACATTTCTTGTATCAATGATACACGTGATATAGTTGCCACTTTGATGGCTAATAAAGCAAACAGCATAGTTCTTGGTACATAAAATTCAACAATTAATGCTGATTCCACAGCATTCTTAAGAAAAGAACACAATACCAGTTGTTAATTACTAAAACGTACAGGCGTCGGGGTGAACGTCCTTGTGCATACTATGGATATATGTTCCTTCTGTAACAAATTTTTGTTAGAGCAATTGTATAAAACAGCAATATTTCAACTGGGCATGCGTGTTCGTAAATGTGCCATGGTCCTTCAATATGAACAGCTGCTAGCAAAACTGAGTCAAGATGACAATGGCACACAGGCTAGGTTGCCATACATACATACATACATACATACATACATACATACATACATACATACACTAGACATGTATTATGGACACACACACACATATATATATGTATATATGTGTGTATATATATATATATATATATATATATATATATATATATATATATATATATATATATATATATATATATATATTATATGCATGTGTGTGCTCTGGTGATGTGTTAGCAGGTGCAATGTCGTGCTACTGTGATGAAATCAAATTAGCCATTACTGATCGATCACGGTCTCTCGGGAAGCCCAGTGTAAACTCTATCTTGTACGTGACGACCCTGGTAAAATTCACCTAATACAGCAATTAGCGTTCGTACAAATATCTTTAAAACACAAATTAAGGGATCTGAAGTTTAAATTTAACTACATCATGTATTCAGAATTTACCAATTAACATTAGGCCTGAATATTTGTTTGAGTGTGGCCAACACCAAAGAAAGGAGGAGGATGTTTATAATTCTGTCCTATCAGACCTGCTGTATCACTTTGATCAATGGTGTGTCAATCGAAACATTTTACCTTGGTAACACGTCAGGCGATAATAAGACGAATGCAATAGTCAATCCATTCGCCGTGCATTGGCATTAATTTTATGTGCACTGCAAAACGATATACCACATCCCTAATCATATATCTTTCACAAACGGAAGTAGGGTTTACATTCTTTTCATATCATCCAAGCAAATTGAAAAAGGTATATTCTCACGATTACTTATATAAAAAGATTTATAGAGGGCAGAGGCTCGTTCTTTTTATAAAAACTTTATTATTATTATTATTATTATTATTATTATTATTATTATTATTATTATTATTATTATTATTATTATTATTATTATTATTATTATTATTATTATTATTATTATTATTTCGTTCGTTCATTCATTCATTCATTTATTTATTTATTTATTTATTTATTTATTTATTTATTCATTTATTTTGAGTGACTTTCCCCATTGAACAATCCTGGCACTAGGAAGTTCAAAAATTACGCTCGAGAATTTCTCCCTTTGGGTGATTTTAAATGGCCGTAACTCGAAGGTTGGTTAAGCCACCAGAAGACAATTAAACTCATAAGTTCGAATACCAAACTCTAAATTGATGCACTCTTTTAGGGTAACTTTGACATGTGTCCAATGTTTTTCCTTTTTCAGGTGACTCGAAAAATTATGAACAAACCGACAGCAGATGCGTGAAGGCCATGCATCACAATTAGTGTTCCTGTCATTCAAATTGGCTGACTGAATAGTGACCTTGACCTAGCTCCTCCGATCGTAACACCATTGAATTGCTTGACTCTGGCTGCACATTTGTCCAATTTTAACCTTTCCCAAAACGGTTAAAGGTGAGGGTCGTATGGGTTTCTCTCCACCCCCATCCCCACCCCTTGCCAAAACAAGGGGGGGGGGAATCGCAGTGCTGCTGGGGCTCACCAGTTGTTTGACATTGTAGGCTTATTTGAAATGTGTGGTTACACTGAAGTAACGCACCTAACACTAGATCCCTTCACACGTTTGCAAGTTCACCGCCTTGGCATATTTTTCCATTATATTGCGATTCACAACTGTGGGCAGCCAATGACTATTCTAGTTATATGGTACATTGTAGATGCTCTCTAAATAGTTTTAAACACTTGCTTCATCAAAATCATGACTTTGATCGACAGTTTAAGTGTTAGGTCTTCTTTCAAGAAACCTAATCTTTGTCATTAACTCCAAAAGTAGGCATATTATTTGATTTGTATGAAGTTCTTTTGATAACCTAAATCAAGGCATTAGTATTTTGCAATCACACTCTGTGAAAAGAGATTGAGGGTCTAAGTCATACGATCACTTGAAAAAAAAATCATCCATTATCTCATTACTCCACGCAAACTTTGAGGATGCAACACATCAGCGATGGTTAAATGTCATAATAGGCCCATCTTATTAAACAGGACAGGATACACATGTAAGATACTGTGAGTTAGGGTCTTGGTACTACTTTTCAGTCATGAAAGTTGAAACGCATACGACTAGGAGTAAGCACATTGTGTGCATAATTCAAAAAGTTATTGACCCATTTGCGTGGTCGTTAGCTACACGAAAAGCTTGGCTCCAGGTGCCTTTTTTATAGTTTGTACTCTGTTCGAAGAAACTGAAAACCAAAGTCATTTGCCTGTCCAAAGAAAATGCGTTACCTTTTCCTTTGTTATCGCTCACTGCGGCTACAAATCTAGCGACACCATCTGCTTCTCTTAGATTACTTTTACATGAAATGGATCATGGTTCTGAAAAATTGTGATCGTGTTGAAGAAAAACAGAGCGTGGGCGAGGGAAACGCTTTTTCTCTTGCGTTCACTGGCATCGGAGACATCTAGTTTCCGCTAGAATTGCACACATTGGTGCCCAATATCTGACCATTTAAACATCTACTCATTTGTTTTTCACAAAATAATACAAAAAACCCGAAAGATATGATAATCACTATTTTTTCTCGGCGAGAATGAAATCACGAAAAATTGGACTGTGTCCTACATGTGTTCTTGTGTGACAAACAGTTAAAATGTATCTAGGAGATACGTGACGCTCTGTGCCACCCAGGGCATATATAACTGGCTGTTTAATCCCAGCGCTGCTCGTGAGGACGCCTTTATGGCTAATCAGAAGTAAACAGGCTCAGGTAGGACAACAGACATCCGTTATAATCACCACATATTGCTCATAATGACTTATTTTTCTGCTAACAATTAATCTCTAATAACTGATCGATACAAAGAAGCAAGATTGATAAATTATGGATTTTAACCTTTCATTATTTCTAATGCACAAGTGCAAATGCTGACTATCTGCGAAACTTATTCAAATTTGTTTCAAGACTTCTAATGCGAATTACAGGAACAGCTGCGAGGGTAGTTTGTCTGCTTAGCAAATCTGCAGCCCGTTGATTTTTCGAGTGGAACTCGCAGGTTGTCATTTAAAAACATGTTTGATACAAGGAACAACCTTGAACAAGACGGCTCCGGTTTGGATCACGATTTTTCTCCATCCATAAATTATGTCATTGTCATCCGTGTGTTGTCTTTATCATCATCATCATCATCATCATCATCATCATCATCATCATCATCATCATCATCATCATTATTATTATTATTATCATTATTTGTTCTTGCTTTTTAATTGTTCATTATTTTGTTAGGGATGGGGGGGAAGAAATTTTATCAATGTATCCAAATTCATTCATTATCAGCTTCTTTTCAAACTGTACAATTGGCAATTGAAATGAGAAAAAATAGGCATAGGGTCTGGATAACAAATAAATCAACGTGTAGTAATTATTAAAAAGCAGACGGAATTACAATTATTCATTTTAACATAAATTGTATCAAAAAAATACAGTGAATACAATTTTGTGCATTCAGACTTGCCCTCTTAGCAATTTGTTTCGTGAAGCGCCTTACTGTATCTTTAGCAAAAGACGGTCAGTAGTTGAGCATGCAAAAATGGATGAAAGGTACTATGTTCAGTTCATCTAAATTTTAATTGAATGTATTGTATCTTAAACTGAATTCACAGTATCTTAACCTAAATTTAATATATATATATTTAAAAATGTTTTTGCTCGCCCTCATTTATGATAACACCAAACATTCAGCATGGTCATAGGCATAATTTTTACGCTTCGATTTACGTGTATCATATCTCATAGATTTAAGATAGCTTAATTGATCGATGTAAACTAATTTTGTTGATGATATGGGCTCGGTGTATATATAAATGATCCATTTCAATACAGATATTTTAAGATTTGTCATGTGCAACTCCAGCCCGCTGAAAAAAGCTGACGCATTTGTTCAGGTACAGTGGCGACCTCTGAACGAGAGACGTGCAACTTGTTCCAAAGAAACCCTGAATTTCGCGTGTGCCAAAATCAAATTATGATTCTGACAAAGTGGCCTGGCCTCGCCCATTTATCTACCACCAAACAGGCAGTACAGTAATTTGTTGTATGTTTTACGTAGATCGCACACGATCATGTGCCACTGCACAAGTTCAAATCCGTGTAATTTGAAACGTGTTTTTTTCAGCTCCGCTTTTGTTTGAGAGCTATGGAAGAGATTCTTCAAACATCTGGGGGGGGGGGGGATTTTTCCCGCAAGTTGAACTGAAAACATTGCACGGAATAGACACGTTATTGAACACACCATATCAGCTGTGAGGGATTTTTACACGCCTCACATGAATGATAATCTTGGTGGTACATAGGCCAGCAACAGGCCTACAACGTGAAGACCCCTTGCTAGCAGAGCACCTCCCGCCTCTTAAAAAAATGACCTCAGGTCATGTCGCAAGGCCGTGGATAATAACGATATGATATAGGGATATTTTTGGCAATTTGGAGTGATGTATTTAAGTGTATTTCCTATCATTTCAAAGGTTTACAATTCATAGCACTCACAAGAAATAATACAAATACGCCCAGCGGACCCATTAATAATTGAACGGCGTATTTGTGTTATCCTTGCCGTGTATCATTGCACACTGGTCCCAGGCAACCCATCAGGGTTTTATGGCAAATATGCCCCCTGGGGCCAATGGAATCCTACCCAGTAGATGCAGATGATACAAACGCTACGTTCAAAACATGCATATATACATATATATATATATATGTATACTGTTCTTGGTCGGAAATCTTTGCATAAAGACCCTTCTTCACGGATGTTCCTACCATATGACAGAAAGAGACTGGCCTGGCTATTTGCACCTGGTCTTCATGTATCAGCTATTGAATGCACTGGGCAGATACTGATTAAAGTGATTGTATGTATACAAAGCACTGGCTACCTGATTCAGTCTAACTGTTATGTGCAATGTGGCAATGCGTCTATTTTACTAATGTTGTTGTGTAGAGCCAGAGATTTCTGATGGGTTATCATTGCGTATATTGATTATTACAATGAAATATAAAAGGGTAGAAACGTATCTCAAAACAAGCAATATAAATATTACATTCAAGGTAAATTTGTATATGGTTTACATATGTATGACTGTAATTATTGGCAAAGTGAGTGTCAACTTACCTTGAATGGTACCACAGAAAAACATTATGGAGGCAAGAAAGTGTATAAAGTATTACTCTGTTTACTTACATCTTATTTATTATCATACAGGTTGGCGTCAGAAGTATACGCAGTATATACAAGTTATTATACATCACATTCGTCCCAAAGTTAAGTATTGCGGTTCAAAGTTCTTTGAAAATATTTACCATGAGACACAAAATGTTCAAGTTTATCATGTGTAGCATAATATTCAGTAATGTGCTATACCCACTATGTATTTACAGTTTTTTCGAACAAGTCACTTAGCATTGGCTAGTGATGATATGCATGCATCTTGAAAAATCCTGTATATTCAGGTACACCCATTGTTGGGTACACTGTAAACACATATATCTTATTTTGTCTGCATCTCCGGTAATACTTATACAAACTGAGGTCAAATCCGTCAAATTCACTTTCACTGTTACTTTCCCCAAATGCTTCATAAAATGCTTCTAATCATCCGTAAAAATTTTCATGTTCACCCTCACTGACCTCTAAATTACTTTCTTAACTACTATCTGACCATGAGAATGACACATTTTATGCTATTTTAGTTTGTTGTAATAATTCACAGATCCTGCTTTTAACGCTTCTTGTTGTCTTTCTGGTTAATCACTAGTTTGCTTGACTCTCCTTGAAATGTACTGCCTATCCACATTTTCATTTCACTCTATACCACCCAGGTTGCTTCTAATTTTCATACATTACATCCCCATAATTTATCTTTTTATCCAGGAAGATCGGCGTTAATTTGTTATACCTGTTCTGGCATTCTATCTAAATACTCCACCAATTTTGAAGGCGACCCTTCACAATGATCCATTGCCCGGCATATATATTTTCGCACACCACATATTTAATCAGACAACTGAGGGTTCCAGCTTTTATTCATTATTCTTTTTGGACCTGTTGTGTTCTTTTTCATTCCTTTTACAGCTGATCTTGCAACATGTCACCAGTCATTGGAATTATATACAGAGTTCCTTTCCCGCACAGATTTGTTTACGCTACTGTCCCTGGCATGCACATGTACTTCAATAGTAAACATTTTCCATGTCAAAGTCCATATACCTGCGGTCAACTCCCATCTTCTCATGCTTCAGTGACGACCTTTCATCATTTTTAGTGATATTTTGTTTGTTATGCCTGTGTGTCAACACAAACATTCTGTTTTTCCGAGAGTTCTTTGTTTCTTTCTTTGCTTTCTTCTTTCTTGCTTTTTCTTCTTTACCACCAAATTTTGTTCGCCAGTTTTCTCGAACACTAATTACACTCAGAATTTGTGCCTTTCAATAAAGAAAAGAGTATACGTTGAAGACTAGGCAAACTAGGCGCACTTGAAATTTTAAATCTTGAATATCTCCACAACTTTGATAAGTGAATGTGACCAATCCAACTTCAATTTATAGGTTTGCACACGGCATATTTTGTAATTTATATGTGACCTCTTAAAATTCAAATGTCAAGATCATTTGGACTTTTGAAATTTTCATCCAGCCATAACTCTGTCAATTTTCATCTACTTTTGACCACGATGGACCCAAATTGTAGATATTGCAACACTACATATTTTTGAAATTTACATGCAACCTCTGAGGGTCAAAGGTCAATGTAATTTGGACCTTTGAAATTTTCATCCAGCTAATAGGTGATCAATTTTTATCCACCTTTAACCACGTGGACCCAAATCGTAGGTATTGCAGCACTGCATATTTTTGTAAATAACATGTAACCTCTAAAGGTCAAAGGTCAAGGTCATTTTGGACCTTTGAAAGTTTCTTCTAGTCGTAACTCCGTCAATTTTCATCTGATTTGGTTCATGTTGGGCTTAAGGATATACGTTAGGCTATCAGCGATCTTAGTGCTGATTGACACTTTTCTGGAGATATCACATTAACTTCACTTATAAAGTGCACTAAATATACATTTTTAGAAAGCATACAAATAAGGATTTATGCTTTAACACTGTGTTAATGTTTCTTGGAAGCAATGTTTGCGCAGCAATTGTGAAAGGGCACAAAAATGATCATCATTCGTTGATAAAAATTTTAGTTTCACCTTCTACATTTTCATAGATTTCATCAACAAATTTACGGCAAACTGCAGAACATAATGTAAATTAACAAATCGTGTCTCAAATTTTCAGCATGTGTTGTATTTGCTGAGATACAAGTGTTTGAAGTTAGACTGATAACTAATCAAAGGAAAGCTATTTATAACCGACTTTGGTAACAAAACGACACAAAATTTTGACAATTTGAGACACTCTTTTTGATTTATTGTGCCACCTTTGGTTCGCTGCAGATTGAGGTTCCTTTCTTCAAATTGAATGAGCTGAATCGATATTTGAGTTAAATTAGAATGATATTTTGTGTAATGGTTATGTGAACATGCTGCCAACGAACATTATGAAATTGTAAGAAACAGAATCTCCAGCTTGTTGGCTTTTCGAAAATGTTTACTTTACCATACTTCATATCTGAATCAAGTGTTATATGTTACTGTTTGTGAAAGTCACTGCTGACCTAACGTATATCCTTAACCGTGTGCTTTTTTTTATTTCTTTATTCTTATACCAGGGTCACTGGCTCAGTATGGCAATACTGGTCTTCCACCAGGCCCTGGATGATACATGGTAAAACAATATGAGTGACATGACATAATATAGTACTAAAAAAGAACAACAATTAAAACAGCGTTTTGATACAAACACTTATAAACTCTGGTAAAACACAATTAAAATATGTCAAGTAAACAATTGGCATAAAAAGTCTATATACCTCATGTAACTATGGAAAAACACAATAATCCCGTACATTTCGAGAAACTACACACACACACACACACACACACACACACACACACACATATATATATATATATATATATATATATACATATATATACATATATACCTATATACATATGTGTGTGTGTATGTGTGTGTATGTGTGTGTGTGTGTGTCTTCACTTGAGTACCCTATGCGAGGACTCGCTTCAGATTACACAACAAACTTGCGAGGGCCTCCGGGTCATGCGAGGACTTACACCCGGGTCCTCACACGTTATGGCTGCCAAATGACCCTTAATGTCCCAGAATGCAACTTGCGTGAGGTCCTGCCTCGGTCCTCACAAAGTGACAAACATCAAAATCCGTGTAAACGTGATTAGTAACTGCTGCCTCCTGGAGTTACACACTGAAAACATGTTACACACTTTTAACCAATCAAAAAGAAGAAACCGTGCATCGCTGGCTCCAGGTTCTTGCGAGGACCTCAATGTGTAAGTGTGATTACGATAATTGCTAGTCCTTTTATTGGGGTGAAAATTCGACAGGGTCTCAGGAAACTATGAGCATTTAATCAAGCTGAGTTTGTCATATACCCTAGGTAAGC
Organism: Hermodice carunculata; assembly: GCA_964020975.1. Taxonomy (NCBI): domain Eukaryota; kingdom Metazoa; phylum Annelida; class Polychaeta; order Eunicida; family Amphinomidae; genus Hermodice; species Hermodice carunculata. The sequence goes on from CAXHWN010000400.1 coordinate 720,697, forward strand.
CATCGATTGAAACAGTTGAATTCAGCTTTCGACACTCAAGTCACATGCAATAGTTCATCCAATCATAATCACTCTTACAAATGACGACTTCCGGACACCGCGCAATTCTTGGCGCCATTTTGCGATCTACAGTCGGGTAAGTTGTAGCACCTTTAATCTCTTGGACGTATTGGTTTGTCTTTAATATGTATGGGTGTCTATAGCCCAGAAAACCGAGCGGGACCGAAAACAGCACCGATTGCCTACATTACAGTACAAAACATATGCCCAGGTGAACCCTACAGTGACCCTTTAAATTGGCTTTCTTCTGAATCGGCGAATGTCTTGTGGGATGGTTCTCAGCCCCCTGCTACTTAATCTATTCACTGGTGATAATTGATGCGTCATGTGGAATTAATCAATAGTTCATTAAACTGCCTGATGTATGCAAACGACCCCATTCTAGTCTCAGAATCAGCAAATGGCCTGCCAGAGTCTGATGGATAGGCCTACCTCCATGGGCCTACAAAACTCACGGGAAAAGTTGCAAAATACAGTATACTGGGGTGCCCAATTGTCGGACAGTAAAGCGGAATGTTGCGTTCATTGCCAGGCTGAAAATTACTGATGTTGTTTGGTAGTGCCACAGAAAAGACCAAACACTGTGGATTGTTGGGGCATTTTTCTTGTCAAATCACACTCTTTGGATTGCAAACACGCACACCTTTTACAAGAGATGATCGAGAAAATCCTGACACCAGAAGAAAGTTAGGTGTGCCCAAATGCCGGACATGGGAAGTTATTTGGCTCCACGTTATTTTTGTTCACCTTCTAGCTGGAAATTAAACTCCAGTCCTTCAGGGGAGAACCTCAATAGTTTAATACACATATTAGATATAAAACTTTATTTTGCAAACTGCATCGCAGGGGTGTTGATTAACACTTGCCGACTATAATGGATATTTTCAATCTAAAAGCTGACATTGTGTCTGAAAATATGCAAATTTCAGAAATGGTCAACTTGTCTTCGACCTCACGTCAGTCTCTTTGTGCTTATTAAATTAATAATTTTATTACACATCTTGTCCATCAATGGCAAAACTATCGACGATTTCTGACAATTGGGCACGGCTCTATGATGTGTAGAAGAGTATTATTACTTTACATAAGAGGAACATTAATATATGATTTTTTAATAAAAGTGGTAAAGGTATCAACTCTTGTTTTCTACAACAGATGTGACATTGAGGTCACCCACACTATAGATATTGTCATATGGACAGGGTGTCTTGTCAGGGACAAGTAAATTTCAGTCTGGACAAGTAAAAATTTTATATAGAGATTTAAATCATTCAACCCATTACTTATCTGAACTTGGGACTAAAGCAGCTGTGAGAGAAGGAGTGAAAATTGGGTAGTTTTCCTGTGTTGATAACTTATATATATATATATGTGTGTGTGTGTGTGTTATGACACCATCCATTCCCTTAGAAATGTGTCAGATAACTGACTACATGTATGTCAGATAAATGAATCAAATAACAAAGAAAATTAACTTTTCCCATAAAGATATGGGTCATATAGATTGAATGTCGGATATCTGTGTGATTATTATAATGAGGTTTCACTGAATAGGCCTATATGTATATATATATATATATATATATATATATATATATATATATATATATATATATATATATATATTGTATTTGTCTTTTGTCCAGAACCACTTCCTATTACCGTATTCCGTAGTTATATATTGAATATCAGCTGAGGTTTCACTCTGTGTGTGTGTGTGTCTATATATATATATATATATATATATATATATATATATATATATATATATATATATATATATATATATATGTATATGCAGAATTTTGACATGGGCAGTATTAGCTCAAATAAATTAAAGGGTTTTCAGCTGGGAACTGCTCAGAACATGTTTCAGAGCCTATTTCAGTACATGTCTCAAGTAGTGGCTCCTATGCTAAATATTCAGCAAGAACAACCCACATAATGATGAATAAATATGAACATGGCAAATAATGAGTTAGCTAAATACATGAAGTTTTGCTCATAAAAACGATCCTTCATTATGAATGAAGAATACCTGTCCAACAAAACATATTACTAAATTTGTATCTATAGTACAAGTTCAGATACGAACAATTTGACTTGCCCCTGAACTAGTATGTACTCTTTCTAGCTGGATAGATTATCTTAGTTAAAGGACCTGCCAGTGTATAGGTGAAGTAGAAACAAGCTAGGGCATTTTATTCAGTCCCAGTGATTGTAAATTAAACAGTTGCTGCTTGACCACCTGTACAAACCAAGCAACAATGAACATCCTGCACCAGAAATATAAAACAAACCCCATGATAACACCTACTCCTGACTTCGAAAGTCTCTCTCTCTCTCTGCATATAACTCTGTAAATGCTGTAGGGACATACATGATTTCGACACAAATTCCCTTACAAGTATACAGAGATGAACTTGAAAATTGCTCTTTACCACATATGACACCTGTTGGGTTATATACCGTACATTAAGGAAATCCATAATTTTGTTTTCATGTCATAAGCACTGTGCTATGTAATAGATCCCAGCATACAATAGGCATGCTACACAAAAACCTACAAATTTATAATATAAAAAGCAGTCCGCTAAAGTTCTGTCTGGTGATATTTACCATAATTTTCAGTGTGCTGAGCTAAGCCGCGCCCCCCCCCCCCCAAAAAAAAATATGTGTTTATACTAACAGATTAAAATTTTTGGAGGCAGGTAGGGGGGCATTTTTGTTGTTTTATTTCAGTCTGACTATTTGGGTGGGTCAGTATGTTTTCTTTGTGAAATATTACACAGTTTTGGATAGGTAGGTAGGTGTTTCTGTTTTTTTTTCTGTCAGAAGTAAGTTAACAGGGGCTGGATAGAGGGGTTTAGAGATGGATTGGTTTGGTTAGGGGAAACAAACAATGGGGGGGCCTTATCTTATGATCATTGATCCGTCTGGCCTGTCAATAATTTCACATTTTTTACTTCTTTGAAGCCATCTTTAGTCCAGGTGTGAATGGCAGAATAACACAGTACATGGATGACCTTAATGTCCTCTCAAGGCCAGGATCACTTAAGTGAATTTAACTGTGCATATGAAAACTTGAGTAGCATATGGGCTTAATTGTGCTTGGATCCTTTATGTGGGCCAAATTTGGACACTACATTGTGTGGTAAATTTTTGTTATGGATGTAAATTCTGACAGCTTTAAGCACTCCCTCAAGAAAAACCAGCTGATAGTAATACAAAATTTGAGTGCTCTAGGCTAGTGCTAAGCATTAGTCAGTAAGCCACCAGCTAAAAAAAAAAAAAAAGTGTTAACTGCCAAATAGTGCTTGTCATCAATTAGCCAAACTGGCTAAAGAATGTTGCAGCTATAAATTAAGTTGACTCGTACCTGTAAATTTAGGGCCAGTACTTTTCCGCGATCGCGGAAAACGGACGGAATTTACGGAATCTATGATCTCAAACAGAATTTATGATTTGGAACGGAAATCGGCAAATGCTACGGAAATCAAGCGGAATTTGTGACTTTTGCCTCTCAAATAATTCAAAATCACCACATATGTCATCGCATAAAGCAAAACACACGGACTTGGATCCAAATTTGACGAGTCGGCAGCGTTATCGATACCACGTGGAGCAAATTTAACGACAGGCCGGACATTTGCGCGCTATAGACCCCATTACTACCATATCCATTCATTTGCATGGCATATAGATATAACGCGCAACAGAGGTACAATGATAATAGCGCCGTCTGTAGGTGGAGGCTGTCAACGTACATAGTAAACAATATGGAGTCACTTTGCCGTTCGTCGATGGATCAACATTTTCCAGAGGCGATAAGATCAACTGTTTTTCCTTTTTTATTGACCAGTGCTAAAATGGAGCCCTAGAATTAGTGAAACGGAAATGAAACGGAATTTGTAGTTTCCCAAAACGGAAAAACACTCATTTTGAAACGGAAAAATACAGGCCCTATAAATTTAAATGCTCAAGATACAGTGGGTACCAGAGTCTCCAACAGATGAAGAAATTCATATCGTTATAGGTATATATGACCTATTTTCACTGCCATTTTATGTGCAAAACTAAGTTTTTGCACAAAAATTTCTTGACAAAAGAGAAGTAAACTCAGTCCACCTTTTCTTTGGATGTCAGAAGAATGGAACTGCATACTGAAGGCCTTTACCGTGATCATACTCCTGTCTACATGATAAATCTTCTTCAAAGTGATTACACGGGGGGTAATATAGCTGTTTTTGCACTTCAGTTTTGCACTGCTTTCGATGGCTCATGTACTAAAACTAAAACAAAAGCTGTAGCAGTTTAAATTATGCTAATTTACAGCTTTGGAAATTTTAAAACTTGAATATCTTCAAAATTGTTTTGGAAAGAGACGTCATTTCAACTTTTACCAGGGGGTCATTAACCATTGGACGTATAATGAATCTAAATCAAAAGTTGTAGCAATCTATATTATGCCAATTAGCAGTGTTCAAAATTTTCAATTTTGAATATGTTCAACTATATAATAGATAGAGATGTCATTTCAACTTCTACTAGGGGGTTGTTGACCATTGCGCAGCTAATAAATTAAAAACATAAGTTGTAGCAATTTAAACTAGAAAAGAAGATTTGCTACAAAGCAAATCTTTGTGCCTTCAAAAGTTGTAAATATTAAATGCAACAACTGTTATCGTTTGGTACTTCACATTACATTAAGCTTATGGTTAGATGCAAATTTCCAAGCCCAAATGACCTTGACCTTTTTACCTTTACAGGTCACATGTAAATTGCGCAGTGTTACAATACCCACAATTTAAGCCCAACATGAACTAAATCGGATGAAAATTGACCAAGTTATGGCAAGATGAAACTTTCAAAAGGGCCAAATGACTTTGACCTTTTGAGGTTACATGTTCTTGCAAAAATGTGCAGTGTTGCCGTACAATTTGAGTCCAACATGATTAGAATTGGATGGAAATTGGCCAAGTTATGACTTGATGAAACTTTCAAAGGTCCAAATAACCTCGACTTTTGACCTTCATAGGTCACATGTAAGTCTGAAAAATGTGCAGTGTTACAATAGCTACAATTTGAGCCCATCATGATCAAAATTGGATACAAATTGACCAAGTTATGGCTAAAAGAAAGCCACCATCGAAAGTGGCCTTTGACCTTGATATGACCTTGAAATTTGAGATGACCTTTACCTTGCTTTGATCGACCTCTTATACAGTTGGAACCAGATCTGCTGTGGTAGATTTATAAGATATTGAAGATTTGAAACTTTAATTATCCTTCATTTGCATAATTTTGAAAAGCATGACCTTTCATTATAAAAAGGCTAGACTTCATCTTTAGAAGTATAACTGTGCCAAGTTTGGAGTTTCTACCTGTAATACTTTTCAAATAAAATGTTGGATAAATTTGCTGCAAATGAAATGTCGGATAAATTTGCCAAGAGAGAGAAAGAGAGAGAGACAGAGACTGATTTGCTATGCAGCAAATCATCTTTTCTAGTTTCTACATATTATTGTATACCAAATGTCGGTGATCACTTAGTTTTAAAGTAACTGCATGTAGATACTGGAATATGGTTAACTGCAAGTCCTCATACATATTGCTTGCGTTACCAACGAGTGTCTCATTGTCTATTACAACTGAGGACTTGTGTGCAAGTTCATGTGGAGGCAATTACAAACGTGTTTCCCTGACAATTACATGTACAACTAGTCACTCAGGCAATCAAATGGGAGGGAAATGTCAAATGAAAATTTAACTTTGGAGTGACCTTGGCATTGGCAGGAAAGTAATGGCAAGGTCATGCATTTTCAGCTCTGTTGCTTTGTCATTCAGCTGAAGCAATATATATTTTTGTATGGCCCAAGATAACATTGATGCATCGTAGGTCCATGGTTACTCTTAAACATTGATAGGAAATCTATGGGCTTTATGATGGTGATGTTAATTTTTAGGGCGGCTGACTTGTCAGTTAGCTGCCCTTATAAGATGGCGGGAGTTTCTCTGTTGTCCGTAGTCTGTCGTCTGTCTGGCATTTTCAATTTCTGCAAAACCGTCAGCCAGATTCAATTCAAACTTGGTGCCAGTGTTATTTTAGTGAGTCTCTACAAAGTGTTTCAAGTGGTCATGCTCCAATGATTTTTAGCTGTGCTGACCTTAGGTCGCAGAATCACTCATATTGGTCCGTCCATCTGTAAACTTTTGTTTGTGTACGTGATACAGTCCACAATTTCCAAGTTAACCCCATATCATTGTCAGACCTATAAAGGGTATCAAAATCTAGGTTGAGTTCGATATTGGTGGTATCACCTAAACTTACGATTACTTTGATTGACTATGTCAAGTCAATCAAAGTATTAATTGGGATGGTGCTGACAGGAAGCTATCTGTCTCCACTTCCTGTTAGGTATCAGTTCAGGCTTTTTCTAATTAGCTTTAAGTTACATTGATGTGGGATTCTGCAGGAATGCTTGCAAGGGCGGCAGAGAAAGGTGCTAGTTTTGATGTGACGGACATAATGAACTTTGTACTCTGGGCATTGTGAAAAGATTCGAGGTGTTTTTAAAATATAATGACATGACATCACCTTAGTCTTGTTGATGGTGCAGTAGAGGGTCGGTAAGGGGTTTCCCGTACTGGGGCTTTTTATTTACCGTACTGGCGTACTGGAAGCCCTCTTGTTTTACGTACTTTGTACTATCCAAAATTTTGAAAGATTTTTATTTTCCGTACTGTGTACTTTAGAAAAATTATTACCTGTACCAGCATACCGAAACCCCCCTTACCCCCCTTCTGCAGTATACTCCACTGCCATTTTCTCATCATGTGACTTGTGACTGCAATTCAGCAGTCTTAGCATCAACTGAGAGAACTGCTGACTTGCAGTATACTTCTAAGATATATCTGGAAAAACATCAAATGCTGATGGATTTGAGAGCTGATGAAAATTTTGAGAATGCTGTCTTTCTCAGAGTTTTTTGTGAAACATCACAAAACTAAGTAGGAACGTCGAGCAGGAAAAAAAATAGAAACGCAATGAAATTTAGAGGCGCAACCTACAGTTTATCAGAAAATATGGACCAAAATATGTCAAAACACTTTAAATTCAATATGTTGAGAAAGAATGGGCCTAATGATACCAGATTTACCATGTATGTATGTGTGTATATACATTATATATATATATATATATATATATATATATATATATATATATATATATATATATATATATATATATATATATATATATATATATATATATATACCATATATGGAAGTTAATATTGCATAATATGGATGACCTTGACCTGCTCTATCAAGGGTAGGGAGGGAATAGATTTCAAGAAATTATTTTTATGTAGTGGCCACTACTTTTTAACTTCTAGCATGCGGTTGTCGGCCACAACTGACAACACTTTGAACATCCTTTACCACGGTTGTCAGCTGCATCCACCTGCACCGCAAGTCAACATTCTTCAGCTTGCCGGTTGCCCCTATTGTTTATTTAACTGTAAGCGTGTACATTTTATCGTAGCCAAACTTCAATACTTACGAATGGCTATTTTGATTTTGCAGTAAAATGGAGTATTTCCCTGTCAAAAGGATAAAAATCTAACAACTGCCCGTTTTGGGGTGACAATTTGAAGGATATAAGTCCTAAATTTTGTGCAAAAACTGGATAACTTTGCACGTTTGCAGTCGCCTTGTTTCTAATCATCCGCCATAATGTTTTACACTGCCAGAAAGGCCATTTTTTCGTCTCTGTGTAACAGGCTTTCTTATTAGCTAACACTTAATTATTCTGAGGATATCCCTCCAAAAATAGCCTAAAATCTGAGCGGAAACCTCATTAATAATTAATGAGACAGCCACTGAGGCTCGCCATTGGTGGATTCCATCACGTGTCGCTCTTCGTCCAAGCAAATGTGTCGGAATACATAGGCTCCTGCATCATGGCCCAGGTGATGGTGATAAACTTGATCATTTTCACACAAAATGTCTTGGATTTTGAAGCTGATTATTTTCATTGTAGGTTCAGAAAAAGACTTGTATGGAACAAATCTTAAAGCAAATTAAAACATGACAGAAGGCAAGAAAAATATGCAGATTTGTCACTGCACACTGACGAAGCAACTGCTGATCTGTGACGCACGATGTGTTGACATGGTTGATCGCTGTCAGACACGACACGCGAAGTTGTTGGTGTTAATCAATTAAATTTTATCGTAACTTAAGTAAAATGTGCAAATGGAACAAATTTGCAACTAAGAACAAGATAGGAGTGAAATTAATGACAGACGGCGGGGAAAAAAAATACGCTTACATTACGGTAAACCATGGCTGGGATCATGCATATGTAGACACGCTCTGTTCGAATGTCCAGTGTGTTGATTGGAAGAAATGTACCCGCAATGAGATATAGACACTTTACATGTCCAAGGGTATCTAAGCTTTCTGGTACATTGGCCTAGAAACTGCACAGAAATATAAATCACGTAATTTCTGACAAGACTTGTGTTGATCACTTTTAGTGAATCGCAAAAATAAAAAAGCCCTGACACGTTCAATCTTGCATGTCGAGTGTTGGACATTGAGTAAAAAAAAGGCCAGTGGCACACAGTGTTTGGTATCAGATACTGGCCGAGCGATAGGAGTTAAATGTGCACATATCTAGCACAGACTGCATACAAGGGCTGGGTAGCGTGAATAAATTTTGTATCACAAATCGTTTTTAGTACAAGCCTATATACGGAATAGTGAATGTGGCAATACACATAATTACAGCAATTGATCTACACCGTAATAAAAAGGTGCAAATAATCACACACAGTCAGACCAGAGAGTACTGCAAACCAGCAATAATTTTTTTCTGTGTTCAAATTATAGAATCTGGGAATGAATAACCATTATTTCAGCCAATAATTATCGCAAACAATGTCAAAAATAGTGTACTGATAATTACCAGTTCACAAGAAATGTATCACTGTTCGTTAAGATTCACAAGGTACATTTCAATTTACCAGTATGTTGGTAATACCGTATACGCACCCTTATGCATGACTTACTTTATATATAAATATATAAGCCTCTCTTTGCGATCCTTTTGAACAGTTTCTGCAGCCAAAATACAGCATGTATATTTTGAATAGAACTGTAGTCCTGACAGAAGTTTACATGTCAGTGCATGTGTCTATCAAGTCAGCCAGTGTGCACACTGAATCATATTTCCTGCCCTTAGTTTGTCATTTATATAATTATGTAGAGATAAACCAATACAGCATGTAGACAGAATTCATGTGCTGTTAGCGGTAAAATTTAACATGAAAATTGAAATGCCCATGATACTTTCTTCATAAATACTACCAGAAACACTCCAAAAATGCAATTTTAAATCAAATCTTAAAATTTAAATTTCTGAGAATTTGTTCAGACTTTACCATCTAGTGTTGACTCGTACGCCAATATCAACTAATGCGCAAGGTTTGGTGGTTTTTCATTGAATATTAAATTATATTGAAAAAATAAATTTCCAAAAATTGTCGATATTTTAAGTAGTCATTATCATGATTATGAAGAATTTTTTTTTTTCATGGTTCAACTGAAATTGCGAATTGTTCACCTGAAGGCACTGCAATTTGAACTATTTGTTTTTTAACTATTTTGGACCCCTCTTCCAAAACATTTACTCAATGCCCTGAGTAAGGACTATTGTAAAGCTGTAAAACGACAAAGAAAATCAAGTTGCTCAGTCTACACAGAACATTATGCTCTGATTGACTCAGCAGTAAATGACATAGCCATTTAAAAAAAAAAAAAGCAAGAAACCCTCAAGGTGGTTATTATCATTGCAGCTGCTGATGTCACTTGTACTTGGATGGGATTTGAAAAACAAAAAAGAATTGTAATAAGACATACCTTCAATGGAAATTAAGCATTGGCAGAAGGGTCCGCCATTTGCTCGAATTAGGTCATGGTGACACCAAAATCTAATCAATTCATCTTGTCAGGTAATATAAGCATATTGCCAATTTTGAGCAAAATACATGGAGGTTTTCTGTAGATTTCATGGTGATGAGAATATGCACATCAGATAATGCATGCTCCCTTGGCCAGGCAGCCTCAGCCTGTGCTGCCCTCTGTAGGTAGAGCAGTGTAATAAAAGTCTAGACAAAGAAGCGACTTTAGCTGTGTTCCTTGCCCAATACCACAGACCTCAACTTGGTGTCAGAAGTGGTTTTGAACTTTAGCAGCCCAACCTGCTACACTTCAACGTTCAAGGACCGTCCTAATCAGCCAGCAGTGAATGACAGGCTTCACAAGCAGTACCTACAAGCAGTGTAAGTGAACCTGAGTGATAATAGGGGTAATACCAATCTACCACACTCAACATGAGTAGCTCCATCAAATTGCCAGAACTGACCCTAACAGGCAATAAAAAGGACAGTTTTCGCCTATGGCAAACACGATTTAATGACTACTGCATCATAAAAGAATACAGAGATCCATCCAAAACTGCTCAAGATGACCACTATGTACTTGCAAAGAGACCGCTTGAAATAGCATCTTTCAGATCTGCCTTGTCAAATGAAGTGCTAAATATAGTGCAGTACAGCATAGCCCCTCAAATACCACCAGATGATGTAACAAAACCATGGGTATGGATGAATAAACTTGCCAAACATTTTGAAGGGGAGGACACTGTCATGTCGGACCGTTACACCTTTCATGAACAACGCCAACAGACCCATGAAACAGTAACCGACTGGGAAACGAGAGTCCGCCAAACAGCTGCCCAGCTAGAATATGAAAACGTGGCTGACCAAATTATGCGTGACAAATTCATTTTTGGTCTGGCCTCCTCAACAATGCGCGGGGAACTTCTTAAACTTCGCCATCACAAGCCAGATGGTACAATACTAACGTTGTCAGAAGCCATTCAAAATGCCCGTGCCTTAGAATCTGCACACCAAGCTAACAAACTAATGGAATCTCCAGCATCGACCACTGAAGAGCATGTGAACTACACTCATAGGCCAAAGCCAGTAAAACAACAATCAGCAATGCCCCCCGGATGTGGTTATTGTGGGAACCGTGACAAGCACAATAGGAAGTCCTGCCCTGCTGCCAAACCTGGTGTTTACTGTCTACACTGCTATGGCAATAACCACTTCGCGAATGTCTGCCGGAGTGAAAAAGACCAATATAAGCTCCAATGGGAACGAAAAAAAGCCACAAAAGACCAAAAAATAAAAAAACAAATTCATGCCCTTGAAGCCCAGCTGTCAACACAATGCACTGTGCCTCAAGATCCACCCTCTGATGACGACACTGGCAGAAATCAATATACTCTTCTCTCTCTTGAAGAGATACATGTAACAGATTCCGTTGTTGTCAAAATACCCAACAAACTCTTTACTTCTCTTCCCCTATCAGTAGATGGCCATACCTTTACCAAGGTTGAATTCCAGGTTGACACAGCTGCAACTTGTAATACCCTGCCATACTACATCTTCACGAAGCTCAACGCCAAACTCCTGTCTTCAAAATCCACTCTTCGAGCCTACTCGGGCAGTGTTATAAAACCTATTGGCAAGGTTACCTTACTTCATGAAGGATCAGACTGCTTTGACACAATTGATTTTGAAGTTATCAACACTGATGCCAATAAACCAGCTCTACTTGGTCTTAAAGACTCCCTTCGGCTTAAATTAGTCAGCTTTGATCAGAACAGAGTGAGTGCCACTAAAGGTTTCTCAGCCCCTCACGCTACCGCTGAACTTAGTGTGATGAGTGATAACAAAGCTAAGCCTGGATCCATCACGAAAGACTATTTGTTAAAGAACTACGCTGACACTTTTGAAGGCTTGGGCAAGTTAGGAAACCCAGTGTCTTTCATAATGGACAGCTCCGTCACCCCCGTTCATGCAGGTGTACATAGGCTACCAGTCTCAAAACGCCCACAGACCAAACAAAAATTGGACGAAATGGTCTTGGCTGGAAAACTCACTAAAGTACACGAACCAACTGACTGGTGCTCTAACATGACCGTAGTTGAGAAAATGAAGCCAAATGGTGAGACAAAGATTCGTATATGCCTGGATCCCAGCCAAACTATCAACAAGGCAATAATTGTTCCAAAATATCCCATTCCAACAATCCAGGAAATTTTACCTACCTTCAGCAACAAAAAATACAAACAGTTTACAATACTGGACGCACTTGACGGCTTCACGCAAGTGGAACTCGACGATCAGTCTAGCAAATTGACCACAATGCAAACTCCCTGGGGCCGGTACAGATGGCTCCGTCTACCATATGGCGTGTCCTCTGCCCCTGAGGAGTTCCAAAAACTGATGCATGAGGCCCTTGATGGCCTCCCTGGTGTTGCCAATATTCACGATGACATCCTTTTATTTGGCCTTGGCGACACCGAGGAAGAAGCCAATATTGATCACGATCACAACCTCATAGCCCTCATGAATAGAGTGAGACAGCGACAGTTAAAATTGAATCCATCCAAAGTTCAATTCAAGTTAGACAAAATACGATTCATGGGACACATCATTACAACTGATGGTGTATTGCCTGACCCAGCCAAAGTTACTGCAATCCAAGATATGCCAACACCCAAGGATAAACATGCAGTTCAGAGATTCCTTGGAATGATCAATTACCTGACTTCGTTTTGTCCCTCCTTATCTACTGTTATTCAACCGCTGCAAAACTTGACAAGGACCGACACAACATTCTCCTGGTCTTCTGTCCATGATCAAGCCTTCTGCAATGCCAAAAAACTCATAGCTAGTGCCCCATGCCTAGCGTACTTTGATCCAACAAAAGACATAACTATTCAGACAGATGCCTCCGACAAAGCTCTGGGAGCATCCCTTCTACAGCCAAACCCAGAGGGAAAGCTCCAGCCGGTAGCCTTTATGTCATGCCAAATGCGTCCCAACGAAACTATGTGGGCCCAAATTGAAAAAGAAACTCTTGCTATATGTGCAGCATGTGAAAAGTGGGACTTGTGGCTGTATGGAAAATTGGTAAATGTCCACACTGACCATCAGCCTCTCGAAACAATATTCAAGAAACCTCTAGCCAAAGCCCCAAAACGCCTACAGAAGCTAATGCTACGTCTTCAACGCTACAAACTTAATGTCATATACAAAAAGGGCAGTTCCTTAGTATTAGCAGACACTCTCTCAAGGGCCCCCCTACTCACCAGGAATGAGTCGACACCGACTAGTTTTGAGCTTTTCCGTGTAAACATTGAACAGTGTGACCGGCAGCCAAATTCCGAACTTACACCCAAAACAATGCAAGCACTACAGAGGTCCACTAAAGAGGACCCAACAATGGCTCACCTTGCCACGGTCATCTCTAATGGGTGGCCCAAGGATAAATCTAAGTTGCATGTCTCTCTCACGCCATATTGGAATTTCCGGGATGAAATGTCAATCACAGATGGGATAATATATCGCGGGTCCCAAGCAGTTATACCAGCTCCCATGCAAAAAACCATGCTTGCCAAAGTACATGCCGCCCACTCAGGAGCTGAGAGTAACATCAGAATGTGTAAGGACATAATCTTCTGGCCAGGCATGCAAGCAGCCATAAAAGACATGTGTAATAACTGTGGACAATGTGCGCAATATGCACCACAGCATTCTAAAGAACCAATGCTGTCCCAACCCATACCTGAGTATCCCTGGCAGTTTGTGAGTCAAGATTTGTTCACCTATAAGTCACAAAACTACTTGGTCTCTGTTGACCATTTCTCCGACTTTATAGAGGTAGATGAACTCCCAGATACTCTGTCAGAAACTGTTGTGGAGAAAACCAAAGCCCATTTTGCACGTTACGGGATCCCAGAAACGTTTTTGTCCGATAACGCTCCCCAGTACACCAGTGCCACGTTTGTTAAATTTTGTGATGAATATGGGATTAATCATGTGACATCTTCCCCATATTGGCCTCAAGGAAATGGTAAAGCTGAGTCAGCAGTCAAGGTGGTCAAGAACTTCATGAGAAAATCTACAGACTTCAATATGGCTCTACTGCTGTACAGGAACACCCCTCAACAGGGACACTCCCTCAGTCCAGCTCAACGCTGCATAGGACGCCGAACAAGGACCACTATACCTATATCAAAACAGCTGTTGATCACGGATAGCGCCCAATCGAATCTCATTCAGTCTCAAATCGAGACTAAACGCCAGAAAGCCAAATGCTCCTATGACAATAATGCCACTACAGAGCTCCCTGATCTCTCACCAGGAGATTCTGTATATCTCAAGCCGTCACCACATAACAAAGGACAGCCCTGGCTATACGGCACTGTAATAAAACAAAATACACCACGCTCATATGTGGTAGAGACTTCTTCAGGCAAAACAAGGCGCAACCGTGCTCACATCCGTCTAGCAGCTCCTCCACCTTCTCAACAGTTAAATGTATCTCCATCTGCTGTTACCATGTTCCCGACACCCGCACAACCTCATCATGCTCCGATAGCTCAACATCCACCAGCCGTGCCTACAGGTATAGCCGACATGGAGCCCCCAGCAAGTACCGATACCGCGAGACAACCTACCAATAAGGATCCTACTCCAGCTGCTGTTGACAGTACCTTGCCACAGGACTCTAGCAACTGTCACAATGGTCTTATCCCACGTTTAAGTGGACAGTTGCCAGCTACAGAACCCTATACCACTAAATCTGGTCGTCCTGTTAAAAAACCAAAAATTTTTGATCCCTCAGTGTGATTGGACTGCCTGAATGTACGTTTGTGGTCATTCAACAACTCCATATAGATTGATGAGCCAAATCATACTTTGCTCGTAGTTTGATCGGTTGATAGAATAGACATTTCCGGAGACATTTACATAGATCTTATGTGAGGTTATCTTATCAGATGACAGACATTTTAAGGACAACTTGCATGTCAACACTAAGTTGACATCATCGTAATCCTAAGTTCTTTTTTTATAATACGAAGGGGATGTTACAGGGTGCTTCTGGACACCTCCTCTTATATACAAGATATGATAATGCATGCTCCCTTGGCCAGGCAGCCTCAGCCTGTGCTGCCCTCTGTAGGTAGATAATGCATGCTCCCTTGGCCAGGCAGCCTCAGCCTGTGCTGCCCTCTGTAGGTAGAGCAGTGTAATAAAAGTCTAGACAAAGAAGCGACTTTAGCTGTGTTCCTTGCCCAATACCACAGACCTCAACTCATCCAGACGGACGGACAACCCGAAAACAGATATGGTCCCCCCATTTGGTGGACCCTTAATTATTCCTATCAAACCTCAATTAAAGTAATACATGGAGGCATTCTGGAGATATGGTAACAAGGCCTACGGAACATCAAATTAAGCTGGCATTTGCTCTCATTATGTCATGGTGACACCAAAATCTAATCTGTTTATAATGTCATCTAAGATAATTATACTGCAAAATGTGAAAATACATGGAATCATTCTGAAGATATCTTGGTAATGATCTTGCCAGGTAGACAAGCATTTTGCAAATTTGAGCAAAATACGTGGATCCAGGCATACTGTAGATATAGTGGTAATGAGAATGTGCACATCTGGATGGACTAGAGGACAACCCGAAAAAAGAAAGGGTCCCTCCCATGGGGCGGGCCCTTAAAAATTAAAAAAAAAATATTGTCCAAAGAAAAGTTGGGCAAATCTAGTCTTGTCTTAGGCCTACCTTTCCAGATACATTGTTTTACTATTGTATGTTCTGGGTTAGTTAACTAGTTAACGCAAATAAAAAATGGTTACATATGTGGGCAAGTCCTCATACATAATACTTGTACCACCAGTGTGTCTCATTGTCCAGTACAACTGAGGACCTCTACATGCATGTTCTCATGTAGGTGATGCTCATACATGTATTACCAGTCTGTTTCATGAACCAGACCATTACAACCCATTGAACTGGTTCAGTAGACATTGTGTCTTAGTGTCCATTACAGATGAGGACCTACTTAAATGCTGTCTGATTGACCCCAAGGTAAATGACTTCAGAGCCATATGAACTACCTCCAAGGTGATTCTCACTGCCACAGCATGATTCACTTTAGAAGAAAAAAAAATGGATATCGTTCAAAGAAATAGCGGGAAATCTAGACTTGGTGTACTTGGCTACATATATTTTTGTATACCATTGTATTTTATAGCTTACCAAATTCATCTTAATAAGTGCAGTTCCCCCCCCCCCTTTTTTTTTTTTTTTCAATGAAAGAACCCCCAAAATATCGCATAGTTTTCAAACGAGTGGTAGAATTTATCACAACACTCAGAATCTTCATTTTTTCAGCTTTTGTGGATCGAATTTTTATAGCGCACTGTATGCTTATTAAGATGAATATGTACAGTAGTTTTAAAACTAACTATATGTAGTTAATGCAAAATAGTTACATGAGTGCAAGTCCTCATAACAGAATGCTTGTATTAACAATGAATGTCTCATGGTCCACGACAAAACTGCTTACTGAGTTGCTTCAAAATCACTCACAGGACCTCTAGATAGTTTTCCAAGAGGAGCTGCAATTTTTTAGCTCAGCAGAATGTCAGCTGGGCTTACGGGATGGGTGGTGATCCATTGTCCTTCGATCTGTCTGTTCACAATTCATGCAAATGACTTTCTCTCCAAAACCATCATCCAGATTCACCTGAAACTTGGTGGCAATGATGCTGTACATAGTAGATCTCTACCAGTTTGGTTCAAATGGTTACGCTCCATTGATTTTTTTATATTTTTAGCTCAGCTGACCTGTCAGTCAGCTAAGCTTTTGTTAGGGTCCGTCCTCCGTTGTTGTCTGTCCGTCCACAATTCACACTTTCGACTTCTTCTCAAAAATCGTTGGCCAGATCCACTTCAAACTTGGTGGTGATGTGCCTTGGGTGAGTTTGTACCAAATTCGTTCAAATGGTCACGGTCCAGTGATTTTTGGATTTTTAATGAATTTTTGTTCATTTTTAGGGGAAATCTTAAAAAATCTCTGACGAAGCCGCTCACCCAATTGCTTTGGTATCCCACAGGGACACTCCCGGAAATACCTAGTTCTTAATTTGTTCACCAGAGGGCACTGTGAATTTGTTCTATTTTTTAGCTCAGCTTATAAGTCAGCTGAGCTTTTAGGAGGGTAGGCCATCCGTCGTCCGTCCGTCCACAATTCACATTTTTAACTTCTTCTCCAAAACCGTCTGCCAGATCCACTGCAAACTTGGTGGGGATGTGCCTTGGGTGGGTCTCTACCAAGTTTGTTCAAATGGTCATGGTCCAGTGATTTTTTTGGATTTTTTATGATTTTTTTTGTTCATTTTGGGGTGAAATCTTCAAAAAATCTTCTTCTCCAAAACCGCTCACCCAATTCCTTTGATATCACACAGGAACACTCCCTGGGACTCCTAGTTCTTAATTTGTTCACCAGGTGGCACTGCAATTTTTTGCTAATTCTTTATGAATTTTTATGTGTTATAGCTATTTTCGACTTCTCCAGAACCGTCACTCAGATTAAGCTTAAATATGGTGGCTATGTTCCTTGTGGAAGGGTGAAACAAAGTTGTTCACTATGTGGGAATACTGCAGATTCTTGATTTTTAACGATTTTTTTTTTCAATTCGGGTACTTGTCGATCAATGCAGCTTTCCTATTGATTACTATAGAAGTCAGTGAGCATTCTAATGCTAATTCACATTTTCGACTTCTTCTCTAAAACCGTCATACAGATTAACTTCAAACTTGGTGGCAATGTACCTTGGGTTGGTTTCTACCAGGTTGTACAAATGGTCATGTTCCAGTGATTTTTGGATTTTTTTATGATTTTTTTTTTCAAGAACCTTAACACAAGTTTTAATAGGAAAGTTTAACATTGGAATTTCTTTTTATGGTTATAAATTAAATAAAGTGGGCCAGATTTACTTCAAACTTGGTGGGGATGTGCCTTGGGTTGATCTCTACCAAATTTGTTCAAATGGTCATGCTCAGTTGATTTTTGGATTTTTTATAAATTTTTTTGTTCCTTTTTGGGGGCAAAGCTTAAAAACTCTCCTCCTCTAAAACCGCTCACCCAATTGCTTTGATATCGTAAATAGACACTCCCAGGGACACCTAGTTCCCAATTTGTTCACCAGGTGCCGCTTCAATTTTTTTCTAATTATTTAATGAATATTTTGTATGGTTTTGCTGTTTTTGACTTGTTCACAGAACTGTCACTCAGATTAAGCTCAAATGTGATGGATATGTTCTTGTGGAAGGGTCAAAAAAAGTTGTTTAAGTACTAGGTGGCACTACTTAGGATTCCTGACTTTGAAGGATTTTCAATTCGAGTACTTATCGGTCAGTGCAGCTTTCCTATTGATTACTATGTAAGTCAATGGGCATTCTAATGCTAATTCACAGGACAACTGACACGAAATTTACTGTTTACTTGATAACTTAAGATCTGTTTTGAGTTAGTACCATGATGCTGCACATATATTACTTTCTTTGTGAAGGTCATGCTTAGACAGTGCATGAATGACCTTGACCTCCTTTCTGGGGTCACAGTGCAACAAACATGAATTTTACTGTTCATTATAACTTGAGAACTACTTGAACCTTGATGTTGCACATGTTAGTGTTCTTCTATAAAGGTCAGACTTACTCAGAACATGGGTGACCTTGATCCGTTCCCACGTTCATAGAGCTGCAAGTGTGATGAAGGTCAAGATCAGCTGAACATGGGCTGTTCACACAGCCTTCTTGTTTTTATGAATTGGGCCTACCTTTCCAGATACATTGCTTTACTATTGTATGTGCCTACCTTTCCAGATACATTGTTTTACTATTTTATGTGCTGGATTAGTTAACTTGTTAACGCAAATAAAAAATGGTTACATATGTGGGCAAGTCCTCATACATGATACTTGCACCACCAGTGCGTCTCATTGTCCAGTACAACTGAGGACCTCTACATGCATGTTCTCATGTAGGTGATGCTCATACATGTATTACCAGTCTGTTTCATGGACCAGACCATTACAACTCATTGAACTGGTTCAGCAGACATTGTGTCTTAGTGTCCATTACAGATGAGGACCTGCTTAAATGCTGTCGTGATTGACCCCAAGGTAAATGACTTCAGAGCCATATGAACTACCTCCAAGGTGATTCTCACTGCCACAGCATGATTCACTTTAGAAGAAAAAAAATGGATATCGTTCAAAGAAATAGCGGGAAATCTAGACTTGGTGTACTTGGCTACATATATTTTTGTATACCATTGTATTTTATAGCTTACCAAATTCATCTTAATAAGTGCAGCCCCCCCCCCTTTTTTTTTTTCAAAAAAAGGACCCCCAAAATATCGCATAGTTTTCAAACGAGTGGTAGAATTTATCATAACACTCAGAATCTTCATTTTTTTCAGCTTTTGTGGATGAAATTCTTATAGTGCACTGTGCGCTTATTAAGATGAATATGTACAGTAGTTTTAAAACTAACTTTATGTAGTTGATGCAAAATAGTTACATGTGTAAAAGTCCTCAAACAGAATGCTTGTATTACCAATGAGTCTCATGGTCCACTTCAAAACTGCTTACTGAGTTGCTTCAAAATCACTCACAGGACCTCTAGATAGTTTTCCAAGATGAGCTGCAATTTTTTAGCTCAGCAGAATGTCAGCTGGGCTTACGGGATGGGTGGTGATCCATTGTCCTTCTGTCTGCTCACAATTCATGCAAATGACTTTTTCTGCAAAACCAGCATTCAGATTCACCTGAAACTTGGTGGCAATGATGCTGAAGTAGATCTCTACCAGATTTGTTCAAATGGTTACGCTCTACTGATTTTTTTATTTTTTTTATGAATGTGGGGAGGGGGGAGGATTGGCAAAATCTTAAAAATATCTTATCCAAAACCACTCCGGGCCCTCAATTGCTTCAAATGACACAAGGACACTCCATGGGGTATAATGTTGCAGTTTTTTTCTACTTGAGAATTATTGTGTGTTTTTCCTATTTTCACCTTCTGCAAAATCATCATTCAGATTTTGCTGAAAGATGGTAGGGATGTTTCTTGTGGAAGGGTTAAAGAGTTTTATTCATCAGGTGGACCAGTACAACTATTATAAAGAATCTTTATTTTTATTTTATTTTTATTTTTTTTTTCGTTTTAGGAAGTTATCGGTTAATAGAATTATAACAAAATTTTTATTGATTATTACAACTAGTCCAGCAGACAATGCGTCTCATCCATTAGAACTGAGGACCTACATAGTATATTATTCTGTGATTTACTATGCACAGTGCAAACAACTTCATAGCCATAGAAATTACACGCAGGGTAGTTCTCACTGCAGGAAGAAAAAAATACATGTTGTTCCAAGAGAAATTGGGCAAATCTAGTCATGTAATACCTTAATTGCTACATATTATTGTATCCCAAATGTATGTGATCACTCAGTTTCAAAGTAAGTACATATATGTAGTTACTGGAATATGGTTAAGCGTGTAAGTCCTCGTACGTATTGCTTGTATTACCAACGGGTGTCTCATTGTCTGTTACAGCTGAGGACTTGTGTGCAAGTTCATGTGTAGGCAATTACAAACGTGTTTCACTGACAATTACATGTACAACTAGTCACTCAGGCAGTCAAATCGGAGGGAAATGTGAAATGAAAATTAAACTTTAGAGTGACCTTGACATTGGCAAGAAAAGTAATGGCAAGGTCATGCGTTTTCAGCTCAGTTGATTTGTCAATGAGCTGTTCAAAGCTATATATATGTATAGCCTGTCAATCCATCATCGGTTGACTGTTAACATTTTGCATTAAGTGTAACAACTTCTTATCCAAAACTATTGGTCAGATTCGAACTTGGTGCAATGATCCTCAAGTGGGTTGCTACCAAGTTTTTTCAAATGGTCATGCTTCATTGTTTTAAAACTCACCTGATTTGTCAATTGGCTGAGTTCTGAGGTCTCAGCTATCCGTTTGTCAGTCTGTCAATCCACAATTCACATTTTTTAGTTCTCAGATGCTGTTGACCAGATTCACTTTTAAGTGTGTGGCATTGTTCCTATAGTGGGTCTACCAATTTTGTTCAAGTGGATATGCTCCAATGGTTTGTTATTTTTTATGATTTCAGCTCAGCTGACTGACAAGTGAGCTGAGCTTTTTTGAGGGTCCGTCATCCATCCTGCCGTCCGTCCGTCCATCCGTCCCTCGTCATCCACGATTTACATTTTCTTCAAACTTGGTGGGGATGTACCCTGGGTGAGTCTCTACCAAGTGTTTTCAAATAGTCATGCTCCAGTGATTTTTGGATTTTTTTTTTTTTTTTTGTTCTTTTTTGGGGCAAATCTTAAAAATTCTTCTCTGAAACTGCTCACCCAATTGCTTTGATATCACACAGAAACACTTCTAGGGACTCCTAGTTCTTTATTTTTTTACCAGGTGGCGCTGCAATTTTCTAATTTTTGTTTTATTTTATTTTTTTGTGTGTGTGTTTTTTTGCTATTTTCAACATCTTCTCCAGAACCGTCCCTGGGATTGAGCCGAAACGTGGTGGATATGTTTCTTATAGAAGGGTCAAACAGAGCTGTTCACGAGGTGGCACTGCTGTGGATTCCAGATTTTTAACGATTTTTTTCAATTGAGGTACTTATTGGTAAATGCAGCTTTCCTATTGATTACTATGCAAGTCAATGGGCATTCTAATGCTGATTCATATTATTGACTTCTTCTCTGAAACCATGAACCAGATTGACATCAAACGTGGTGTCAATGTACCTTGGGTGGGTCTCTAACAGGTTTGTTCAAATGGTCACTCTCCAGTGAATTTTGCATATTTTATAAATTTTTGTTCTTTTTGGGGCAACTCTTAAAAAATCTTCTTCTCCGAAACTGCTCACCCAGTTTCTTTGATATCTCACAGGGATCATCACGGGGACTCTTAGTTCAGAATTTGTTCACCAGGTGGTGCTTCCATTTTTATGATTTTTTTAGGGGGAGGGGTGTATTTTTGCTAATTTTGACTTCTTCTCCAGGACGGTC
Organism: Hermodice carunculata; assembly: GCA_964020975.1. Classification (NCBI taxonomy): domain Eukaryota; kingdom Metazoa; phylum Annelida; class Polychaeta; order Eunicida; family Amphinomidae; genus Hermodice; species Hermodice carunculata. The sequence continues at coordinate 742,823 of CAXHWN010000400.1, forward strand.
ACTCAAACTAAGCTGAAACTTGGTGGATATGTTCCTTGTGGAAGGGTCAAACAAAGTTGGTCACTAGGTGGCACTGTAGTGGAATTTCTGATTTTTAATGATTTTTTTCAATTGGGGTACTTATCAGTAAATGCACCTTTTCTATTGCTTACTATACCAGTCAATGGGCATTCTAATGCATTATAATGGTAATTGACACTTTGGACTTCTCTGAAGAAACTCAGATTCAGTTCAAACTTAGTGGCAATATACCTTGGGTGGTCTCTACTAAGTTTGTTCAAATGGTCATGTTCCAGTGATTTTTGGATATTTTATGATTTTTTTCAAAAATCTTTAATAGGAAAGTTTAACATGGGAATTTCTTGTAATGATTATAATTTAAATAATTTTGGCTAGATTAAATTCAAACTTGGTGGGGATGTGCCTTGGATGTGTCTACCAAGTTTGTTCAAATGGTCACGTTCTATTGATTTTTGGATTTTTTTTATGAATTATTTTGTTCTTTTTTTAGGCAAATCTTAAAAAATCTTCTCTGAAACCCCTCAGCCAATTGCTTTCATATCGCACAAAGACACTCCTCACACTTGGTAGAAATGTACCTTTGATAGGTCTCTACATATGTTATTCAAATGGTAACACTGCACATTTAATTTTGCATAAATTTTCGGGTAATTTTGTTAAAATAAGCAGATGCATGTCAGCTGAGCACAGGATCATGATCCTCTTGTACTTTTTGGGGGGGGGGGAGAGGGGGGAGGGGGGGGCAGCTTTTTTGGCCAAATATTAGAAAATCATCTTCTCTGAAACCACACATCACTCAAAACCATCAGCCAGATTCACTTCAAACTTGGTGCCAATATTACTTTAGTGAGGCGCCACCAAGTTTTTTAAGTGGTCATGCTCCAGTGACTTTTAGCTGTGCTGACCTGAGGTCACAGATCTTATGCAATCCCTCATGTCTGTCCGTCCATCTGTAAACTTTTGCTTGTGGACACGATACATTCCACAGTTTCCAAGTTAGCCCGATATAATTGTCAGGACAAAATCTAATGAATTCATCTTGTCAGGTGAAATAAGAATATTGGCCACATACCACAGTTATAAATCCTTGTATTTTTCATATTAGCATTTTTCAGTCCAAAAAGTCAGCATTTTGGTATTTTGAAATTCCGTGAATGGCATTTAACAGATAAAAATGTCAGAAAAATATGGACGGATTTTTGTCATACAATTCCCAGCTCGTTAATTTGTGATAATTGAAATACGAAACAACACCTGGATGTCAGCTTTATACAGGTGTATGAACTGTGCTTTTGCCAGGGTCACATCATTGTCCTTCCCCACCATAAAGTTCCCACCTGGCCTGGAAGACAGTGTACTTATATGACCACCAATGAAGCAACTCTGCGATGCAGCAAACCTGACTTAGCTAACTTTATTGAAACAGAAGCTACAGCATGCTGAAAACACAGTATTTTCACAATTACGGACTGTCTCCGTTTGGATGCGCTACCAGCCAATCACAACTGTAGTCTATAACCTATTGCAAATTTGAGCAAATAATGTGGAGGCATTCTGTATATATCGTGGTAATGAGAATGTGCACATCCTGATGGACATCCGTACGCAGGGACAACCCGAAAACAGAAAGCCCCCCCCCCCCCATGGGGCAGCCCCTTAAAAATTAATAAAAAACACATTGTCTAAAGAAAAGTTAGGAAAATCTAGTCATGTCTTAGGCTAGTTAACGCAAATAAAAATGGCTTAAAATATGTGGGCAAGTCCTCATACATAATACTTGTACCACCAGTGCGTCTCATTGTCCAGTACAACTGAGGACCTCTACATGCATGTTATCATATAGGTGATGCTCATACATGTATTACCAGTCTGTTTCATGGACCAGACCATTACAATTTATTGAACTAGTTCAGCAGACATTGTGTCTCAGTGTCCATTACAGATGAGGACCTACATTATATAAAATGCTGTCTGATTGACCCTAAGGTAAATGACTTCATAGCCATATGAACTACCGCCGATGTGGTTCTCACTGCAACAGCATGATTCACTTTAAGAAGAAAAAAAAAGCATATCATTCAAAGAAATAATGGGCAAATCTAAGCATGGTGTAACTGGTTACATATATTTTTGTATACCATTGTATATTATTGCTTACCATATTCATCTAAATAAGCGCTCACTCCCTAATAAGTGTACACCCCCATTTTGTTCAAAGAAAAAACCCCCCAAAAATATTCCACAGTTTTCAAACGAGTGGTAGAATTTATTATTGCACTTAGAATCTACATTTTTTTTCAGCTTTTGTGGCTGAAATTTTTTATAACGCAGTGTGTGCTTATTAGTCCCCCGCCCACTTGGTGGGGGACTATAGGTTTGCACCTCGTCCGTACGTCAGTCCGTCTGTCCGAAGCTTCTCCGGGCCATATTTCCAACACCACAACACCCACCGCTACCAAATTTAATGTGTTTGTACTTCCTAGGATAGACGTGTATCGTGTGCCAAAAGTAGGTCACTACGTCAAATATCTGGGTCACAGAATACATATGTATGAAAAATCTTGTCCGGGCCATAACTTTTTTGTCCTTTTACTTAGAGTCATGAAATGTTACACAAATGTGAAGCTTAGTCTAAAAAAGTGTCATAAAGCAAAACTAGGTCACTAGGTCAAATATTTGGGTCACCACGATATGTAAATATACAGAATTTTCAGGTCCTGACTGTAATTTTTTTAACTTTTGGACCTCTTTTTATGAAATTTTACATGATAATGTACCTTGACCCAAAAGTGTGTCATGAGGGGAAATTAGGTCACTAGGTCAAATATATAGGTCACAGTATAAAATTCTGTGTAAAACCTTGTCAGCACCAAATTTCTTATACCATAATACCTACAGCTACTAACTTTGTTATGTGCATACTTCTTGGGGTGCTGGAGTGTAGCATCGCAAAAGTAGGTCACTAGGTTCAAAATCTAGGTCACAATGTGAAATCCATGTAAAAACTTGTCGGGGCCATAACATTTATGTCCTTTTACTTAGATTGATGAAATTTTACACAAATGTGAAACTTAACATGGAATGTGTCGTAAAGTAAAATTAGGTTACTAGATCAAATATTTGGGTCACAGTAATACATAAATGTACAGTATTTTCATGTCCTTACTGTAATTCTTAAAAAATTTTGACTTCTTGTTATAAAATTTTACTGATAATGTATTGTGACGTAAAAGTGTGTCACGACGCAAAACTAGGTCACTAGGTCAAATATGTAGGTCACAGTGTAAACTCCATCTAAAACCTTGTCCATGCCATATTTCCTTACTATAATACCTACAGCTACCAAATTTATTATTTTAATACTACCTGGGGAGTTGTTGTGTCACATGGCAAAAGTAGGTCACTAGGTCAAATATCTAGGTCACTGTGAAATCCATTCAAAATCTTGTCTGGGCCATAACTTTTTTGTCCTTTTACTTAGATTAATGAAATTTTACACAAATGTGAAGTTTATTCTAAGAATGTGCCATAAAGCAAAACTAGGTCACCAGGTCAAATATGTGGGTCACAGTGATTTGTAAATGTTCAGTATTTTCACGTCCTGACTATAATTTTGTGTTACTTTTGACTTCTTGTAATGAAATTTTACCTGTTAATTCAAAGGGCCTTTTAATTTTTTTTTTTCATCTAGGTCACACCCCTATATAGTAGTCCATTCAATCGCGTGGGCGACGAGCGGGGGACTATGTATTGCTCTGCAATACTCATTAACTTGTTAAGATGAATACAGTAGTTTTAAAACAAGCTTTATTTAGTTAATGCAAAATAGTTACATGTGTGCAAGTCCTCATACAGAATGCTTGTTTTGCCAATGAGTGTCTCGTGGTCCACTACAAAACTGCTCACTCAGTTGCTTTAAAATCACTCACAGGACCTCTAGCTAGTTCTCCAAGAGTAGCTGCAATTTTTTAGCTCAGAAGAATGTCAGCTGGGCTTACGGGATGGGTGATGGTCAATTGTCCTTCTGTCTGTTCACAATTCATACTTATGACTTTTTCTCCAAAGCCATCATCCAGATTCACTTCAAACTTGGCAAAGATGCTGTAGTAGATCTCTACCAGATTTGTTCAAATGGTCACGCTCCATTGATTTTTTAAATTTTTTTTTTTGGGGGGAGGGGGGAATCTTGTCCAATACTACTCACTCAGTTGCTTCGAAATTACGTAAGGACTCTCCACGAGACCTCTAGTTGTTTATTTGTCCACCATGTACCTACTCACTATACAATCACTTTACCTACTCTTTTTTTTTTTTTTTTTGGATGGAACGGGCAACCCTGATTGATTATATATTTTGTAACCTTTCTTATTCAAAGAAAGCAAGTTCAGCCGGCATCATTTATCAAATTGATTGGACCATCTACCTTATTTCATTTGCTTGAATGTAAAGCTTAAATTGCAATGGCCTCCCAAATGTATCCAATTAGCATGTAAGGATAACAAATCAATAATATTGACTTCTCAACTGCCCTGGATCAGAATGTGTGTAGTGATCCCAACTCAAATTATAGTGAATTAGTATATATAATTATTGAAGCGAAAAATAAACATTTAGTAATTAAAACTGTAAAGTACAATAAATACAAGCACAAGCTACCCCCCTGGATGACAACTGGTGTATAGATCCATCAAATTTCAGGATAACTTGTATAAACAACTTAAATGCACTACAATTGATGCGCCCTTTTTCATACTCATAAACAGAACTTAAAGGTCTATAACCAAATACTTGAGAGTAACATTAGTTACTTAAGAAAAATTATTATTCTAGTCAGTTCGAAAAATGATTCCAAAAAAACTTATCTTATCAACCAGATTGAAGAAAGGTTTCCTTTGCGCATGTGGATCCAGGTGATATTGAGAAAATTACCACAGATCTTAAACCTAAAACTGGCTCAGGAGAATGAGTTCAAGTCTGGTCCTTTTGATGTATTGAGTGAGTGTCATCGATGCAGCTCCAAATGTGAATAGCACCATAACAAAACACAAATTACACAAAATGAGACATGCTTTTTGAGTTTACATTGTTGCAAAGTTAAAGGAAGGCACTCCTTACGTTGTATTATACATCATTGGAAAGGATTTTTCATCAAGATTTCATATCTGATGTTTATTTTATTAATTTTCACAAATTTCCGATGTTTATTGCCAAATATTAAAACCCGACATTACCAGCAGTTCACCATTACGCGAAGCCAGTCCAGATGTCGGACCAATTAGAAGCGACTATACAACTGGCCAATCATAGCCATTGGTTGATAACGAAGCCAAGCGCACCATGATCATTGTTCAACACAAAGCCACTTCAAATTATGAAAATTGTTTCCGAGGTCGTTATCGACGTAAAGAATATGCATATGTTATGCGTTTCAATCAAATCAATTATTATTTATCAATGTATTTACTCCGTTCATGATAATCGGTCGTAAATCGTGACCGTGTAACGTGAGCGATAATATGAGCTCCGGGAGTTATCAAACGATCAAATTCGTCACGCAGCTTGAAGTGCGCTGAACACAACTTTGTACTTTTGTATGCTGCCAATACTTCTTCTGGGATTTTCATAATAGCATTCCATTTATCTGCTGATGATGTGTCTTTTGGCCATGAATGAAAATATCTTTCTGGATATTCGGTGGCTGTGCCACGGCACGAAACACACCTTGGCATTTTCGTCTGTTCGCAGTCAATGAAAAACTTGGAACTCTCTACCGCACGGAGATGTAGAAGGCTGCAGAATACCGCTGTTTCCAAATTTGGATATAAATATGTCCAAGATCGCACGAGGAAAGACGTGACATATCGTGACTCGTAAACGTTGCTTTTTTCTCGCTAAAACGAGTTATTAAAAACAGTTTTAAACAACTGCTGCATATACATTGACATATATTATTAGTTTTCGTTACATTTCCGACCACTTCAATTTGAAACTAGGAGTTTATTCTCATCAAGTAAAAAAAACTAGGTGCAGAAGTAGGACTCCCCTGATCCGCGAAATCGCCTTTGATCTTCCATAGGTTTGCTGCTTCCGGTAATTTGACAGGTAAAGCTGATTTCAGCAACATTAAAATGCAGATTTTAGAAATATGGAATAAAATATAACTAAACCATTTTACATGTGGTAAGTGCCTGACATGAAGTTCCCAAAACACTTAAAATACAACGTAATGAGTGCCCTCCTTTAAATAAATAACATTTATTCCCAAAGGTCTCAATGAAGTGTGGTATGTGACAGAAGGTACTTTCTCTTTTGCTAGTTGTGGCCATTATTAGTGCTACTTGTGGTGCTAATTACCTATATGTTATCTGATCATTCAGCATGCAGGCATGCATCAAACAGAAATTTATTACCGTGGGTTTAACAGCAACCTCCAGGTGAAACCTAGATTATGATATTGGCATGGAAAAATCTTGTTTGTTTCATTTTCAGGTCCAGAAAATGGACACTCCCCCAGCTGGTTTTGTGTTATTTGCCTTGAATTCTGAGTTCATTTCTGCTTGTCAGTTTTGCCAGGTTCGTAATTTAGATGTGCAACATTCAAGTCTGGGGAGTTTTGATGCTATCATATTTTCTAATTCCCATCAGTTTGAAATTTTTAATCAGTGGGCTGGAACCAGATTTCTTTGTTTTGCTTATCCTCATGTTTTTTTATAAGCCAGCTGTGACTGAGTGTGTCAGCTCCTAGTAAATTGTAAGTACACCATATATGAAAAATTCATTCCCTGGTTATGAGCCAGATTTCTTTATTTTGCTATAATTCTCACATTTTTAAATAATAATTAGGCTGCTTGCTTTTGCCAGCACCACCATTCAATTTTTTTTTTAAAAAAACTAACTTGTACTTGTAACACCAAATGGATTATCACTTGGACATCAAGTAGCAGACTGAAAAAGAATTGGTAAGGACTGGTGGAGTTTTTTTTTTTTTTTTGGGGGGGGGGGTCTCATTTTAGTTGTTTGACAGAGATATGCAAGGGGTGTATGCAGAATGTAGTCAATGCCAATGGAAGCTGTTTATGTCTCCTTATATAACACACGGAAAGCATATTGGACAGCTTTTGATTTCATTCCAATGGTCTGCCCACCTTATGTATAACCTATCCAGACAATGGTTTTTCATTGTTTTTGAAAGGTCACATCTCACCTAAGGCAGACAGGACACAAAAAGGAAATCTGAAGCTTGTCCAATGTTGTTTTACTGCTGGTTTCTGTCAATTCCTCATTCTGCTTCTGCTGCTTCTTGTTCTTCACTAAGTTTATCTTTGATATTGAAGAATATAATAAAACCTAATGAAACTTAGTATGATTGTGTATCTAGACAAGAGACGTGTGTTGGGATTTCATCAGTCACCTTGACATATTTTTGAAGGTCAAGGGGTCACTTAACCATATTTTATTTTTATCCATATAGCTATTGAAGAACTCTTCAAAGCTTGGTAGGATTAGGGATGGTTCAAAATTTTCATCATTTTCACTTGAAGCATGCAAATGGTATGCCAGGGGGAGGGGGTTAAAAGGTGTTGCACTCTTTTAATGGTGCAGTAAAATGATGATTGGTTCACTGACGCAAGATGGTCAGCTCCGTTTGAAGATTTTGAGTATAAAGCAGTGCCATTTCTTAGCAGTAACACCAACAATTCCGATAAAGATAATGGGGAAATTTTCAACTCTTCCTCTGCTATTCATTTTATGGGGGTTAGTTGTCTATCAGGCTGAGATTAATCTTGGGATCACCCCACAAACATGATCTTCAGTATTGGGGTCTATATGGACGTTTATTTACATGAAGACATCATTTCCAGTCAATCAAACTGCACAGTTTTTGCTGCAGAAACACTTTTGTTGCGTAAATGTGACGATTTTATTCATACAGACTTCTACATACACATCTAGTCAATTGTTTTTGGTATATTTGCTGTATAACAATCCACAAAACAGCACTAAAACTGCATATTTTTCAGCCTCAAACTGCGCACGATTCTCTGGCAGTTCCAAGCATATTAAGTATCAATGGAAACGTCGAAAACTTGCCAATATCATCATGCTAGTTTCCAATTGGCTTTATTTTTTATTATCGCCCATGTTGTCATCTTTTATAAATTAACTATCTCCGAGGTTAAAATCTAAGAATAGGAGGCAGCGACATTCTCGCCCTGTTTCAGCAAGATTCTCGCCCTACTCGGGCTCTGATTGCCTGACAGATCATGCAAGTAAGTTTGCACATGGTCAAGCATGTGCAATGCACACGTTCAACAAACCAGTATGATGGAGTTGATCATTCAAGCCAATGATACTTTTATGTTTTCATGTCGCATAAGTACCGAAATTTAGTGACATATTGACAGTAGATTTTTCAAAACATTCAGAATGTCCCCAGTAGTGAACCACTCAAAGAAGTACGGAGTGGTAACTGCATGCAATCGATGCTAAAACGGACAACTCATGCACCGGTATGCATTATTAATCAATCTCTGCGATGGTCCTTACTGAATAAAATGTGTGCGTTGTTTTTTAGCAGAGATGCCGCAATATTTAGATAATTTTGGTACTATTACTCAATAGTTATAGTGGAAACCATTTAATATGTTGTACATCTGCAAGTAAATGCGACGTGTTGCCATATGTTGGTAATGATGCACACTGAAAGTGAAAGTTGATACAGTGGTACCTCTCTTGAGAGACCCCTCTAATGAGAGACCGCATATCTTTTTAAGACCGCTCTCTCAGAACACTGCGCTATCTTTTCCATGCTTTTGTACCTCTAATGAAAGACCACCTGTTTTGAGAGACTGCATTTTGACCCGCCGTAGGGGCGGTCTCTCAAAAGAGGTACCACTGTATTCATATATGTGCTACAGTGGGTGGACAAACTCGCATACCAGTATCTTTGTGCGGGTTTTCTCACCTGCAGCAGAGGAAGGGTTAAAAGCCTTGTTTGCCAGGGTTGAAGATGCGGCAATCAACACAAAATAAATAATAATAATGAAAAAAAAAAGGCTGAGTCTCATTCAGGTGATCTTCAGGCTCTGCATTTATAATAAGCCCTGTACCAGTATTCAATGCCGACCTTGCTACCTGAAATTAAATGCATGAGTCAAGAAAGCAATCTGCTTTACTGCTGGGGGCCTTGCTAGCATTCATCATTTTTTATATATTGAATTGTACTCTTTTGGGGGGGGGGGGGGGGGGGGGGGGGTCATGAGAAAGAGTACCTTGTGAAAATGATGAAAATTTGAACCATCCCTTATGTATCTATTGGCAAGACCTAGGTTGGGATTGTAAGTGGGCCACATATTCCTGTGCTTTAAGTTGGCATACTGAAGTTGCACAAAACTTTCAGCATGTTTCCTTCAGAGACGAAAAGTTTCGATGAGGAGACATTTTGTTGCAAATTCAGCAAATTCTAGTTCCAATTATTTGTTTTGGGAAATTTGAATTTAATGTATGACATTTACATACCCATCAACTCTGCCCCATTTTGTAGGAGTCTCTCACTTTTTGGCCTTCATTTTTAGAATTTTCAATGGGATTTTGGCCAATTTGAGACCATCTCCCCAATAAAAATCCATTTATTTCCTCTTTAATCTTCATTACAAATAAAATCTCCCCCATGGGAAGAATGAATCTCCCTATATCTTGCCAAAGGATGTTGACAGGTATGCGTTTACTCGTGCGTACTTGCTTGGAATTAAGCTGGATGTGCTTAACCCATTAACACAAGAGCTGGTCAATGGGTTTTGCTCTCCAGGTGTAACAAAAAAGTAATAGCCAATACAACCAAGTAAGGTAGCCAGCAAAATTGCTGGTAGCTGGGCCCTTATCAAAGGCAGAACAGAACTCTGATCAATATAAAAAATATGTGTTTTAGTTACCTACATAAATAAAGCATAATTTTGGTGTGTATGTATATATTATTTGTTGTTTGTTTTTTCCAGAGGCATGATATGACATGGACCAAGGATTGTTACTTATATTTAGCTTTGCGCTTTCTTTCTTTGGTCTCTTTTGTTTCGCTTCATTTTTCATTCCCACGGATTTCATATTTTTATTTCATTGTCTAATGTCTTTTGTGTGGATTCTGTTTTCTTTCATGTATTTGATTTTCATTTGCATCAGAGGAACAGGCCTGAATGAAAATTAAGGTAGGTTCAGATTGTAAAGGAATCACAAACAAACCTGTCAGTACCACTATGAATATATGGGCATTGTCATTAGATAAATTGTTTCTCGTATGCGTGCACTGGGAAAGCTGACTATGGGTAGGTCAAAGTAACATAAAATCCTATTTTGAAAGAGAGAAGGTTCTCAGCTATCTTGGCTATTCTAGGTCCATGCAACTACCTACGTGTCTGTCTCCCATTACAGTAGTCCCTGTCTTGAAAGACCACCTAGCTTGACAGACCACTTTTGGAAGGTCTCTTGTGCTATCTTTTCCATGTTACTTTACTTCTAATGAGACCCCACTTTTGGACCTGCACTAGGGGTGCTCTTTCAAGACATATGTACACCCGTTCAGTCACTCTGGAAGAGATGACAACTGCAAAGCCACTGACTGCACCATGGGAGCCAGAAAAAACTCATACCTGAAGGGAGTCTTGACAGCAAATCAAATTTTGTGCATGAAATTTGACCTAAGATCAAACATTTACTTGCCTCTCTGCTGTCCAGTGAACATGGTGAATAAGCCCTTGTGAAACGAGATCCATATATGCAAATATATATGTAAGTGTGTATTTACATATATGTAAATACGCATTCAGCCGGTATTGCAGGGGGTTTTCGCATGAGATCAATTGAGCAGGCCAATTATTGGGTACCTGACTGGCTGTGTACCTGGAAGGGATTCCTTAAAAAAAATGACCATATGTATATACATGTATGTGTGTGTGTGTGTGTGTGTGTGTGTGTGTGCACACACATATATATATATATACATGTATGTATATTTATTTATTAATTTATTTATTATTTATTTATATATTTATTAATTTATTTATGGTGCAAGGGTCGAAATTAGTGGTAGCATTGGTAGCATTTGCGACCAACTTCTATGATCTGCTACCTATATTTGTTGTGTGGTAGCAAACCTTTGCTACCTACATTTTTTCTGGTCAAAATCACAAAATTCGCTCTGTAGTTTCTGTCAAAAAGTGCCTCAGAATGCACCAATTTGCCTGCTTGACTTCAAAATTTTCCGGGGGGGGGGGGGGGGGGGGGGCATGCTCCCACTCACCCATAGGTGGGCTTTGCAGCCTGTGGGTGCTCGCCAAACCCTCATGATTTGCTACATAGTTCTCAGATTTGCTGCCAAAAATTAAACGTGGTATCAAACCCTTGCTACTGGTTAAAATCAGTTAATTTCTACCCCTGTGGTGCACTGGCAAGCACCCTAACAATCTGATTCACCTAGACTGTCCTTTGAGGTAAGAGTTTTATCAGGCTCCCACGGCACTTCACCATTGTTATCTCTTCTTTTGGGACTGATTGTGTGTAACGGGTGACAGACACTCTGGTGGAGGTCCAAAGAATACAGTACCAGGCTGGGAACTTGTGAAGTAATAGAGATACCCAGAGATCTAGGATGTCTGTACTATGCTGCATATATAATGGAACAACCTAGCTTGGTTTCAGGCTTGGATGAGGTTTTTTAAATTTTATGTACATGTATAATATACATGTACTTATGACACAAAAGTTCTCCTACTCAATAAGTAGCAAACTAGCAAAATTCCAAAGTCAGAGACCTAGTACACCACAATATTGAAGGGATGCATTTTGCAGATGTTATATATTTAATCACTGTAATAATAGTGTTAGTACAAAACATTGTAAGAGTAACAACATCAAGTTTAATCCATAATTACCAAAATAGTCACAGCTGACTTCACAATGAATGCATCAGAGCCACCATGCAGATTGTCACTTTCCTGAAAACAAGACTGATTTGGGTGTTGATGGTCACAGTACAAGACAAGAAGATCAAAATTTGCACATAACTCAATATTGAGAATAGCCTCCCCAAGCTTGAACAGTACACACTTCTTGCGTCACAAGGACATCCTTTTCATTAAGGGCCCAATGTGATTCTGTGACACAGCCTGCCATGCCAGCTGCATGGCCTAGATTGGCCTAGAACATGACTGAACAGCATGCCTTGAGGTTGAAGGATTTCAACTGTAGATATAGGTTTACGCTACTTGCAAATCCATTGAAAAGGTAGAGATGCATGGTCATACTCGATCAACAGTGTACATCCTTGAGGGCTTTATGTACGTAGAGTTGGTATTTTTTATGAGATCTGTGAGTGACTTTTCCTGTACGCAGTGCCTCGTCGAGCAAAATGTAAAAAACGGCATGTGATCTACCCATGTGATACATTCTTGCATGTGCACAATAGGCCTTTCAGCGAATGAACTCATTGTTAACCATTTAACATTAATTGTTTCTTTTCCATTTGGAATTCCGCTATAGGCCTACTGCACATTTAGCCATTTATAACCCATGTCAGCATGGGATCAGACTTTTAACAGCCGTTAACAGTTGCTGCAAAATATCAAAGTTTGCCGTGGAAGGCATATATAGAGCACATTGTTTATTATTTACAATCATATTAATGATTAATTGCCATTGGCACATTTTTGGAGGGAAAATGCAAGGGACATCCATATATTCTGGTATCTAAAATACAGACTGGGACCCTGCAGTTATAAATTGGCATGGACAGTCTCATGAATCCTATTTTGCATTTGCAGTCAGATTATGCGATAATTTACGGGCACTGTTTTATCTTCTGGGCTAAAATAATGCTGTTCGACAGGCATGAAAGCAGTCTGAGCTCAGCAATCAAATCTTGCTTGCATTTATTGGTGTGAAAAGATATGGTTTGCACTATGAAAAACATCCATTCACACCCAAAGCGACAGTATTCAATAGATATATTTTATCACTACAAAAAGGTACAGGTATACAAATGTGGGAACATCCTTCTGTTTTTTTTTTCTTTCTTTCTTCTCTGTTATCTGTGTGATTGATTGTTTGACTGATTCATTCATTCATTGACTCAAGACCGAAACCATCCTATTCAATAAATATATGCGAGTCAAAGACTTAAGGATATGGGCCTAATGTACATGTAAATACATGCAGTGAAATCAAGGTGCAGCTAAAACAATATGTACATCAGAAATAAAGAAAGGAAGCTTAAGCATACTACGCTTTTGAATAGCGAAGGTAGATGCATGGTCATACACTAGAAATAGAGTTGTCAGAAAATAATGCAAGAATGACATACATGGTAATATTTTAAACAACATATTCACTGATATTGATATTTAGTACACTGTAGTAAAAACAATGGCATGCATGCAGATTACTACAGTAACTTTGGTCAAATTGGTTCATGTTGTGGTATATGGATTTTGTTATGAAATAAGCCTTCTCTTTTTCTTTGTGTAAATTCATTATAAAATTCCAAAGACAGAAATTTAAAATAACATCATTCTGGAACATTTGCAGAATGCGCCCAAAAAGAGAAAACCAGTTTGCCAAAGCCAGAAGA
>CAXHWN010000401.1:0-23736 GCA_964020975.1 Hermodice carunculata
TAAAGTGAAGTTGGAATGGTACGTCTTCTTCCTTGTAAAGATCATAAATATGTTTGGGAATGCAACTTTGATGTCATAGATGCTAAAATAGCTTTTAAAAATTATTGGCAGAAAAAGTAAATTTTTGTTTCATGTTATTCTTAGTTTAAGTCAGTATAACTTTCATACACCAAAATCATATGATGAAATTTAAATGCAAAGTCTGTGGTTTAATTTTTATATTAAGATATAGAATCAAATGGTATTTTACAAGTCATGCTTCGAGAAAGGAGTGAAATATGTAAAAGATATTCTTACAAGAGAAGGGACTACTATGATTTACGAATTGTTCAAACAAAAATATCAAATTTCCATCGACTTTGTAACATGATATTATGGACTAATATTAGCAATTCCAAGGGAATGGAAATATATTCTTAAGACTGAAAGGTTACTTTATGCAGTTGAAAGTAAGAGAAAGATTGACATTATTATGGACAAAGGTAAAATACCAAGATATGTGTACCCGTTTTAACTTGAAAACAAAGTAGAACCGCATATCCCACTCATAAACAAGTGAAATAATGATTTAAATATGAATATTGATGAGGATGAATGGTACTTATTTTTTAGATTGTCATATTCAGCTACTACCTCCAGTGAACTACGTAATTTTCAGTTTAGATTCTTACATAGAACTATTTATACAAATTAAAAGTTATTTACGTGGAATATAATGGATTCACAGATGTGCCGTTTCTGTAAAAACAGTTTTGAATCCGTTAAATATCTTTTTTGGGGCTTGTGAATGTGTTCAACATTTTTGAAATCTAGTTTTCAGTGGATTTCCAATTGAAGTTCAAACTACTAAATTTACAGTCAATGAAGTATTATTGGGATAAAAAATCTAAACCTCTGCATAATATGATTTTTATTTTAGAAAAGATATATATATATATATATATGTGTGTGTATATATGTATATATATATATATACATATATATATATATGTATATATATATATATATATATATATATATATATATATATATATATATATATATATATATATATATATATATATATATATATATATGCATGTAAATATAAAGAACGTTTTACAACTGTACATGATTTTGTGACGAAAGTAAAAGATATTGAATATATTGAACGGTGTATCCGCACCCAAAAACAAAAAGTACAAAAACATCTGGAAAATGTGAGTCCTTTTCATTTGATTAAAAAGTGAAACAAAATGGCTCAAAACTTATATACAAACTATGTACTCCTACATTGTATGTGGAACGCTATACTGCAAATACATGTAGACTATTGTAAGTTGTGCTGGAAGTGAATAAAAAATGGAAAAAAGTTGGAATGGCATCCCTATCTATAATAGCTTTGGAGATATTCAACTTTTCAATGTGCCAATGCCCCTGATTAGCATAATTTGAAATTCTACTTCTTTTTTCATAAAGTTTCATTAATGTCCATTATACTGGCAGGTGTCAGAAACCCATATATGCACATTGAAATTTTGTATCTATACGCAATAGTTTGGAAGATATGGACCTTCAAAATTTTAATTGTCCCTAATTTGCATAATTTTAAACATCATGACTATTCCAAACCAGGTGCACAATTTCACAAGTAGGTCATTCACCATGGCAAGTTTGGTGGTTTTCCGAATTATAGTGCCTGAGAAAAACTCGGGACAAATTTGGTCGTGCAGAAAGAAAGAAAGAAAGAAAGAAAGAAAGAAAGAAAGAAAGAAAGAAAGAAAGAAAGAAAGAAAGAAAGAAAGAAAGAAAGAAAGAAAGAAAGAAAGAAAGAAAGAAAGAAAGAAAGAAAGAAAAACAAAATATCAGGGTTGGCACCCAGACATAACTATGGGGTACCCCAAACAGGATCTGACACAATTATGGGGTTCCCCAAACAGGATCTGGTCATGCAGTAAGTGAGGGTCGAGTGAGGAGAGGCGTTACTACATGTACAGTGGACATCCGAGAGGTATGCTTGCCTGTGCAGACAGTGGCTGTCATATGGCCCATTTACAAGCCAGCTACATTACGAAACATAGTTTCTGCATTCATTTTGCCACCGCATCAGGGCCTCCTTTATCTACAAACTCCTTTAATAACTTCGTAACTACATATGCCCACCCCACCTTTTTTTTTTGTTTTTTGTTTTTTGTTTTTTTTGTTTTTTTGTACAACTACAGGAAGTGTTATTATATCCTAGCTAGCAAAGTGCACTTCCTGTGACGTTCTGAGGCCCATTGAGTCAAGTTGTTCGGAAGGAATTCACATAAATGCCATTCCTTTGGCATGATAAGCTCCTAGCCAAACATACAAGCAACACGGGTGTTTTAAGTGGGCCACCCCCCCCCCCCCATGGTTCTGTTCCCCATAAAAAAAGCAAATCAGGGGGTAGTTGTGCAAATTTTGCGATAAATTTATTCATAGTTTTACAGAGTAGCAGCAAATTTAAACATTATTTGAAGTTTCTTGCAAAATGAAAACGTGTTACTTTATAAACTTTGAACCATAATATGATGGATCATATTTCATATTTTGAACTGTAACATATTGGGTTACATTTTCCCGCTTAATTCTGAGAGCTTTATCTTTCACAAGAAACAATTCGCTTAATCGGGATCATTGTAAAGTTAATTTACACCTTGCGGGGATTTTTTGGAAAAAATACGGCTTAACATTACCATTTTACGAGAACTGAAATTACATATTTAGATCTTTATCAACGTATCCCTTTACCCACCCACCCCAACCCCACCCCCACCCCCGGGTTTACCCCCCAAGAATGTCACTTCCAATGTCATTCATCCCGTCAAGTTAAAAGTTCAGTCTAGGACAGTGTGTAATGTCAAGCATTTGAGTTGTTTTTTCAAAAGAATTCAACTGTGACTAGGTCGTTACTTTCCTGTTTACAATGTATATTGTGCGTCTGAGAAGAAACCGCAAAGCATTAACGTCACGCATTACTTTGGCTGTACCAGAATGTGGGCCGTATGCGACTGCAGACGACAGACAGGGCAAAGATCGATGCATTCGACAGATGCACATCCCTTGCTGGATTGCCCATTCATGGACCTGAGTATGATATACAATACTTATTACACATTACAACAGCTCAAACATCATATTGTTCGTTGAATAAATAAACTCATAGGGTCTCATAGCACAGCAAATCATTTTCATATTGTATATGCCCCGAAGTAACATACCGGTACTTGAAAACTGAGCAAACATGACTTCGCACGATCATGGGTCTATCTGGTAGGTCTAGGAAGTGATTGGCATGTTGATGGTAATAAACATCCCTGGGTAAACACTTTCAAACCCAGATATTGTGCACATGCTGTTGGAGTCAAAGTACGAGAGGACTCTCTTGGCCAGTCGTGCCACGCCCACTTGTCGATGTCCACTGAAGCGAACTGCGTTAACCACTCCTATTTGTGTTAAATCGATTTTGGGCCAAAGCGTTAATGCGTGTTCTGAAATAGAGGGCGCTTTCTTTGACAGCTATTGTTGTTTTCTGTCAACTTACATAACTTCATTTCTCACGCAATAGGACTCAGCACATAAACCGACAGCCGGGACCATTTGAAGTATTCTTTCGGTTATGTGCTTGGCCTAGATTAGCGCTCTGCTGATAATTTGGGTGGATTGTCACGACTGTTCAAGCGAAAGCAAGGGCCCTGGGGCCGTGACCTTTTAACTGTCCATGCTGAAATTGGCATTCACGCAACATCATTGCACATGCAGTGAAACACTGAATAAATACCTGGCAGTTACTAAAACAGCAAAATGCATACAGTCCCACAGACTTGTAAACTGACTCACTTCTCAATGCTTTCTGGACTGTCCAGAATATTAAAAGTACGCCATGCTTCGTTTGGGAATCCCAAAATGTGGAACTTCAATGCACTCTACCAGTAAGGATCTTCCACTTCCCTGCAGTGAATATCGGTCCGTAGTCTCTAAAATATGTGTTTGGATTTTCTGTCAATAAATTTTATAGCATCATTTTTATGACATTTTTTCATATATATATATATATATATATGTGTGTGTGTGTGTGTGTGTGTGTGTGTGTATGTGTGTGTGTGTAGACATGGAGACTCGTCCGTGTACATGTGCGACAGTCTGTGCTCACATTCTTTCCTGCTTGTCACCAGCGGCACTTTGGTGGCATGCAAATTGCCGACGAGCCGGGACGGCGGGAACGTATGCACTCAAAGTCTGTGTCCAGTCGCCCTTCCATAAAATGAAATACCATTCTTCGTGATTTTACATGCGACATTGACTCCCTGTAAAATCCGAAACGACATTACACATATAACAGAGCTCTAAATCAAACTCACCTGAATGTTGCCTTTGAAAACTTTTAACGTCTCAACAGCAGACAAATACTGATAAATTCCAGAATGGTCGCACCGACTGCCTCCACGTAAGCCCACTTTATGGACTCGACACTCACTTGCCTTATTTGCACAATATACACATTTATGTCAGCCGGATCCTAAATAGGTCATGCGACGAGACCCGGATGGAGTGATAGTCACAAACTACAATAAACGCGAGTTGTGAGGTCGCACTGCACAGTTGCAGTCATAGTTTATTTCAGGTCATATGAGAGGGGTTCAATTCTCTTGATGTTTTTAAATTGCCACTAAATGATAGGCTCTTGCATGAAAAGATATCGCATAGGGTCACCTTTAAAAGCTGGCCGCATGGACCATGGTAGAGTTGAGAGTAACCGGTCGCCCAATCATCATCATCATCATCATCATCATCATCATCATCATCATCATCATCATCATCATCATCATCATCACTTTGAGTGATCCAGTAGTATTGCCAAATTTACCGGTTCCCATGCTACATTGCTCTACTGCGTAGGTAACTAAATATTGTAAAATCCATCCGCCTGGAACCCGTTTGATGTTATGTTTGGGTTGTCAATAGGAAAGGTCAGAATTAGCTCCAAGGTGTGTATTCATCCCAATACACAACTAAATACACAAACATTTGGAGGGTTAGAGCTGTGTATTCCCATTAGTTTGTATGTTAAAACAACCTTAAATAAAATAGTCACTTTTGTAGATGTGTTTATATGATTTTTGCAAGGTATGAAGTTATGCATCTAGATTTATTGTCTGAAATTTGGTGTCTCAATGGGCAGTAGTTTTTAAGTTATCAAGTTGCAAATTACAATGTAAAGCAATGGGAATACACAACCCTAGCTCTCCACTGATTGCAGTGCCCTCTTTTAGGCAGTTCTTGAACCGTCTGTTCTTGCTCTTGCCTATTAACATAGCTTTTGCCAATGGTCTTATGTGTAATCCTGAGCAGCCGTGGACGAGCCACTCTGCATGGTGTAGAATTTATCAGTCCATAGACGACTGCCTGATCCCCAGTGAGGTGCAGGGTACACTCATTAGTGACGAGTCCAGGTATGTGCCGCTGTGAAGGCCCCTCTTTTCATCGAAATTTCCCTTACAAAAGTCCAGTTTTATGCCAAACATTCCCTAAAGAGGATAATTTTTCTCTTTTATGGCCTAATTTTCGTTAAAATTTCCCTAAGATCAAACTTTTCTACCTGGGGCTCTTTTTACGCCAATTTGGGACCATGTTTTCTACTATTTCGGTTGAAAAATTCCCTGACAAAGGTATAATTTTTGTGAAAAAGTGTCCTTAAAAACGGGTAAGTTTTGTAAAGGTCGAGCCACACATCCCCACCAAAAATTTGGGGAGGTAACTATCCCAGGTGCCGGCTACTCCGACAACACATATGCTACATGAGATAAACATAAAGCAACACACCTGAAAGTGCCTGGTCGATTCTGCATGTAGCCGCAGATATATGTGGCCTTCGAGGGAGCAGCAGGGTATGGTTGCAGTGAGTTGGAGGGCGAAGCGACTGGAGGGTCCCCGACTGTTGGCTTTCTGAGGGGGCCAACAGTCGGGGGCCCTCCAGTCGCTTCGCCCTCCAACTCACTGCACCCAAACCCTACTGCCCGCTCGAAGGCCACATATCTGCAGCTGTTCTGCATGGTGCTCACGCACTTGTGGAGCAAGATAGTATATACTCGGTGGCCGGCGCGCTGCACCTCGTGTATCGTTCCGTTCCACTAGTACCCTCGTACAACCAATGCAGAGTTTACGGCCAGACACTCACACTCCTGTACTTTTCATATTGAGCGAGACATCGTCAATATATAGTACTGGGGGGAGGGGGATGCCATCTCCCTCCCTTGTGCAAAACTATGCACGTTTTATGAGGATGTGTGTGGGGAGTTCGTTTACTTTCTTATACCATTGCTTTTCACATCTCTTTTGGGAGGAAATGGTGACCTTTCCAGTTTTTGTTGTTGGGAGGCTGCATGCTTCGGGAGCGGGTGTAACCACAACGCTTCTGCAAGCAAACTTGGATCCGCCTAGGCATGCTGCTTAATTGTCAGCGTAGTGAGACTCTGTGCCTGTTGGTCCAGGCTGCGGGATCTTCATACTCGTCGGTTAGAAGACTTTACTCTCAAACGTCTATGTAGTTTAACAAAGGAGAGAAAAGAAAAAAAAAAGGGGGGGGTAGCATTTCTTGATATCAACAAAGCCTTTCACACGCTAAACAGGAATCAAATGGTGTGCGAACTGTGGAATAGGGGGATTCTCAAGGTAAAACATGGTGGTTAGTGCATAGACTGTATGAGAAGGTGGAAAACAAAGTTTTGTTTGGTCTTTTTTAAAGTAACTGGTAAGAAAGTGTAAATGGTGTAAACTAAGGATGCATTCTATCACCCACTCTATTTTCTATTTTCGTGAATGATTTACTCTTTATGCTTAATGATCAGAGGTTAGGAATAACCTATCACGATGAACTTATTCCAGCCTTACTTTATGCAGCTGACATTGTTTTGATGGCAAATAATGATAAGCAACCACAGGAAGTGCTTAATATTGCACATAGGTACGCTATAAATGGGGAATGAAATTTAATGACACAAATCAAAATTTATGGCAATAGGTAAAAAAATGGCTATGACAAGGAAATGGTTTTTGGGATCTTTGACACTCAGAGAATGCACTATATATAGATATTTAAAGTGTGTGTGTGTGTGTGTGTGTGTCAACACACACTTTTCTACTTTTTATGTCTGAGTGCCAATCCAGACATATTGTTTTTTCTCGTGTCCCTGGCACTCAAATTTGTCCCGAGCTTTTCTCAGACACTTTTATTCCCAAAACCACCAAACTTGCCATGGTGACTAACCTACCTATGAAATTTTGCCAGCTGGTTTGGATTAGTCATGATGTTTAAATTATGCGAATAAGGGGGCAATCAAAATTTTAAAAGCTCCATATCTTCCAAACTATTGCAGATAGACACAAACTTCTAACTTACACATGTGGGTTTGAGACATCTGGCAAATCTAATAGCATGCAAACAAAAGTTGGTGAATTTTGATGTATGCTAAATTCACTGAATTTTCCAACAATGCACAAGTATCCTGGGCTTCTACTGCTGCATATAACTTCATGGTACTAAGCAACCGTCTGGCAATCATAATAAATGAGCTTGAACCTGTTTCATACACATCCTTCTAGCCATGCATGCTAGGTGTATGGTTTGGAAGGTTTGGGTCTTGTAGCAAATGGGGTGGGTGGGACTCCCATCAACTGTGTAATGAGGTCCCTAATAAAATACAGAGAGTCTCTTGGTGTTCATGCCGGAACAGATCTGCTCCATGCTGCCATATGTACCAGGCAGGCTAGTACACTAGTGCTGGACAGAGCAGTTAGTGAACCATAACTGACACAGGTGTTCCAGCTGGTTTGTTTTTGCATGAGACTATGAGTCTGCCGGGCTTTTCAGTCCCAAGGGGCACAGGGCACACATTACTGCCGGCGCCCCCCAAGGATCAGTTCTATGTCCTCTCCTGTTTTTTGATCTATACTAATGATATACTTAATGTTGTAAATTCTGATGTTAAGCTTTTTGCAGACGACACATCCCTTTTCCTTGCTTTTGTTGACGCAGCCCGTGCAGCTCCTGTTCTTAATCAAGATCTTGCCTCTTTGTACAATTGTTCCAAAGAGTGGCTAATTTCCTTTCAATGCTTAAAAACCGACACCATGCTTGTCTCTCTTAAAAGACATACTCCTGACCATCCACTGCTTGTTTTTCAAGGACATCAGCTGGAAAGTGTACCCGAACACAAACATCTAAGTGTTATCCTGAAATCCAATTTAAAATGGAATGCCCATATTAAAGAAATTGCCGCCAAAGCTTCCAAACAGATCACCATAATGAAGTCTCTTCAGTTTCGTCTTGATTGCGTCATATTAGAAGTTATTTACTTTTCATTTATTCGTCCCATTTAAGAATATGGCAGTGTGGTCTGGGACGGCTGTGCTCAGGCTGACGAAAAGATCCTAGAAGATTTACAATTGGCTGTGTCCCGCGTAGTTACAGGAGCTATGCGAACTACTCCCAGTGTCAAGTTATATGAAGAAACGGGTTGGGAAACTCTCTCCAAACAGAGAGAGATCTCGAAACTTTCTATGATGTATAAGATAGTCCACAAGTTAACTCCTGACTATTTGTATACCGCTCTCCCCAATGTTCCAGCACCCGATGGAAATTACCGCTATGATACCAGGAGCCAATCTGACATCAATAGACGTTCTGACTTACCTTTAATTCCGACCTGATTATTATTGTTTGAAAAATCTTTTTTCCCTTTACTATCAAATCGTGGAATCTTCTTCCGCTTGAAGTGCGAAATTTACCGACTTTGTGCCAGTTCAAAAGGAGAACTTCTAATCCCTCCAAATGCTCATTGAAATATCCTGAACTTCTTAACGTAGGCAAGAGATATCTATCTGTTTTACATTCCAGACTACGCATGGGCCACAGCCAATTGAATAAACATCTGTTCCAAATGAGTTTTGAAGAGTCACCAGCACGTTCGTGTGGTGCTGCTGCCAAAAGTGTATGGCATTACCTCCTTACTTGCCCTCGATATGTTATTATACGCAACAATCTTCAAACGTCTGTTAATTCAGTTCATGCATCCCTCTGTTTAAATACAATTTTGTTCGGTGATTATCACCGCGGTCTCAAAGATAATATTTTTTCACCTTTTCTCTGTGCAGGAGTTTATACAAAAAAGTAAACGTTTCGAAGTTGAATCACTGGCATGATACATATGTTGGTAGCTTCTACAAGCCCCTCTGTCTGTGTTCCGTTCTGGTGGGGTCCATCTTCTCCTTGTTTTGCCCCTGCGTCACCACATCTGGAGTGTTTCTTGCACTCCACGTGTGGCGGCGCAGCTGGTGTGCGTTACGTCTGTCCTGTGCTTGTGTCTTCCCCTGGAAGAGGGATTCATATAGGGCTCTGCCCTTATTCCCAATTGTTTTCTTTTGTGAATAAAATATGTTTAAATTAAACCAAGGGGCTCAGGCTGCTGGACTTCAAGACAGAATAAACCTGAGGGTACCCTCTGTTAAAAATAGACCACTTGGCCAGACCCATCATGTATGGTCTTCCAGTCCTCAATGATTGTTTTCACAACTTTGTGAATTTTGAAACAGAGTTTGGGTTTGTGTCATCTCAATGGACACTTTTATGTCTTTGTTTTTTTTGTTTTTTTTTGTAACCAGTGAGATGAAGCATTGTCTCGGTTCACAGGAACATGTATATGTAGTTTCTTGACAGCTTCTGTTAAAATTTAGTTATATAATAAAGGAAGAAAGACAGTTTTGTACTGCATGTATCCTTTCTCGCGTCTAAGATTAAGCTCACGCAGGCTGAAAGTGGAAACCGGCAGGTGGGCTAGAATACCAAGAGAAGACCGACACTGCCTGTGTGGCCCCGTTACTCAGACCGAAGAGCATGTCCTATTGGCATGTCCGCACACTGAGACTCTAAGTAAAGGCTTTGACACAGTGCAGCAAGCCAACTCTTTTGGGGAGCTCTTTAATACTGACTCCGTAAATTTGAAAGACTTGGCGTTATACTGCTACAAAGTTCTGGATACTTTCACAGTACGCCATTAAGCTGTGACATGTTGTCCACAGCAAATTGATATTTTGATGACTTTTATTGTTGACCAGTGATATGATCAATTAGCGTAAGAATTATATATTTTTGAGAACATTACACATTTAGACCGTTGAGCTCCCACTAAGAACATATTCATTAAATAATTAAACTGTTAAACTAGCACAAGGAACGTATATTTCACTATCTTTTCTTTCTCGTTTATAGCAGAGTTATGTACTCTCTCAACGTAGAATGGTGAATCTCAAAATATGGAAAGTAACTATATATACATGTCTTTTATTTAAGGAGTGTGTCACCCCTCCCTATTATTTAAGGAGTGTGTTATCCCTCCCTGTTTGCTTAATGTACTTTTCTTGCAGTCAAAAAGCTACTACTACCACTACTATTACTATACACCTCCCCTTGAAATATAATATGTATACACTGTACACGTATATGAGCATGTATGATGATGTACATGTACATGCACATATACTCATCCATACTCCCCAAAAGGGCTGACCCGCTCAGGAGTGGGCACTTTTCTCTGGTTCCAAGAGTGCCCACTGTAGAAAGGTTTCACTGCATAAGTGAACAGTGGAATTGTAAATTTCTGTCTCTTTCTTCTTCACGACCAAGTTGGTCTGGAGATTTTCTCAAGCACTATTTTTTCGAAAACCACCAAACTTGCTATGGTGACTGACCTAACCAGTGAATTTTTGCATCTTATTTGGAATAGTCATGATGTTTAAAAGTATGCAAATTAGGGGCAATTAAAATTTAAAAAGCTCCATATCTTCCAAACTATTGCAGATACTCAATATTTCAATGAATATATATAGGTTTGTGACACCTGCCAATATAATGAACAGTATCAGTAATAAAATTTCAAATTATGCTAATAAGGGAAAAATTTCAAAGTTGAATAGCTCCAAAACTATTATACATAAACATATCATTCCAACTTCAATTTATCGGTTTATGGCAAAGCCGCATCCAATGAACCATAAACGAATTTTGTTTTAAATTTTGCGTACGTTCGTAATTTTAGTCAGGTAAAGACTTTAATTCCATAGCATGTTACCATTGACTCAAGAATCTAACTTCTACTAAATTTAGAATAATTTTGAGACAGTAAAACTGTCTTTCTTCCTTTGTAATAAAGGAAGAAAGACAGTTTTGAATTGCATGTTTACACCTTCCCTTGAAATATAATATGTATACACTGTACATGTATATGTGCATGTATGAATAATGTACACTAACATGCACACATACTCATCAATATTGATGAGTATGTGTGCATGTTGGGGGGGGGGGGCTTATCTGGTCCCAAGGGTGCCCACTGTAGAGAGGTTTCACTATAAAACTAAACAGTGCAATTGTGAATTTCTTTCTTTCTTTTTTTGTGTGGGTGCCAACCCAGACATATTGTTTTTCCTCCGATTCTTTAATATGTCTGGGTGCCAACCCAGACATTTTGATTTTCCAAGGTTCTTTTTTCTTTTCTTCTTTCCTTATTTCTTCTTCACAAGCAAATTTGTCAGCAGCTTTTGTCGAATACTATCATTCCGAAAATTACCAAACTTGCCATGATGACTGATCTACTGGTGATATTGTGCAGCTGGTTTGGAATAGTCAGGATGTTTGAAATTATGCACATTGGGGACAATTAAAATTTAAAAGCTCCATATCTTCCACACTATTGCTGATAGACACAAAATTTCAATGTGCATATATAGGTTTGTGACACAACTGCCAGTATAATGGACAGTAAATGGAAGTTTTCAAATTAAGCTAATCAGGGGTATTGAAAATTTCAAAGCTGAATATCTCCAAAAGGATTATAGATAGAGATGCCATTCCATCTTCAAATTGTAGGTTTGTGGCAAACCGCAGCCAATGAACCATGAACCAAAGTTGTAGGATTTTAATTTAATCAAATGAGGTAAATATGCAAGCTTAAATATTGAATACCTTGGCAACTATTACAGATAGAGGTGCTATTCCAACTTCAAATTATGGGTTTGTGATATAGCCGCGCATTCAATGAACCATGATCTAAATTTGTACAATTTCAATTTATGCAAATAAGATGAAAACACGAAATTAAATCTTGAATAACTTCAAACTATTATACATAGATATGCAATTCCAACTTCAAATTGTAGGTATGTGACACATCTAATGAACCATAAACCAAAGTTGTAGGCTTTTTGTTTTTGCAAATTACGCAGATACACAAAACTAGAATGTTGAATAGCTTCAAAACTATTATACAGTGAAACTCATTATAATGACACCATCTGCTCCCTAATAGAGTGTTAGATAACTGAATATGTCAGATAAATGAATCAAATAACAAAGAAAATGTACTTTTCCCCATGAACAGTTGTGTCATTATATTGAATATGTCGGATATCTGAGTGTCATTATTTATTTTCTTTTTTTATTTATTTCGGAAAAACTACCCCTTTGACACGGGGGCACCGTAGACCGGGGTATGTCCACGATGCGTCAATGATAGCATAAAATGATAACTGTGTACAAACCAACATACATCTAAGACATCCATGACAACATACAATAAGAAATATATACAGTCTAAAATACATCTAAGATAAATGTTCCAAACAGATACCAGCGGGATGTGTGAGCAGTCCGGAGACGATACGCAAGAACACACTTCGGTGTGTTAAAAGCGATTAAAATATTTACATTGTGAGGTACCATTATGTAGAGTGTCCGCCGCTAACCATATTGTCCAGATACTCTTTTCGGCGGGACCACGCATCAAGCAGAATTTTTTTTACATACATTGTCAAATTCAAAATGGCGGTTTCATGTATGTGTGAACTATTGTGTCCCAAATGCATGCATAGTTTGGTAAATAATGAGCCGTTCATGAATCCTTGCCAAATATATGTATTGCCACTCGTGGTTAGTCTGGACTCCAGTAATTTAAAATACTTAATTCGTAGGTCAGTAGAGTTTGGCCATAGGAAAAGAAAATGTTCCAAATCTTCTGTTCCTGAACCACATAAAGTACAACTATCATGTTCCGATGTGCCCCATCTGTGCAAGTCCGCCTGTAGACCGAGACACTTAGTTCTTGCTTTGAATTTTAACCTGGCGCCATCAAAACCATTGTATTGAAATAGATAATTTTCTCTAGTAGAACGGACTTTAAGATATTTATACAAAGACACGGTACTTTTCGCTTCAATTTCACCGAAAAATTCCTTACTGAATAACTGCATTCTTAATTTATGATCCGCATCTTGCAAAAATTCATTTTGTCTGTAAATTGCATGGTCTAGACCGACATTGAGGCGTGCTTTGTTAATCTCAGTTATAATGAGGTTTCTTTGCAGATAGATAGTAGTGTCATTCAAACTTCACTTCATAAGTTTGTGACATGGCCACATCCAATGAACCAAGAGCCAAAGTTGTAGCACTTTAATTTATGCAAATTAAGGCTAATACATGTACACAAAATTCAGATTATGTTGAACAATGGCAAAGTGTAGCATTTCAAAATGTTCTCACTTAGAAAGCACCCAGACAGATTTGCTGCGAAGAAAATCTTATTTTCTAGTTCTTTCTTCTTTCTTCTTTACCAGTGAATTTGTCCGACACTTTTCTCTGACACTATCATACATAGACACTCCAAACTTGGCATGATTGTACCTCCATACAAAGAGGTTGGCCATTTTATGCAAAGGAATGAAGATATTTAAAATTATGCAAATTAGGGGCACTTGAAATAATCTTGAATATTTTCAAAAGTATAATAGACAGAGATGTCATTCCAACTTGTACTGGAGGTTTATTGACCATTGCACATCTAATGAATTTAAAACAAAAGTTTTTGCAATTTAAATTATGCTAATTAAGGGCTTTAAATCTTGAATAACTTCAAAACTATTATAGACAGAAATGTCATTTCAACTTCTACTAGGGGATTATTGACCATTACGCATGCAATGAATTTAAAACAAAAGTTGTATCAATATATATCATGGTAATTAACAGTATTCAAAATTTTAAATCTTGAATATCTTCAAAACTATTATAGATAGAGATGTCATTCCAACTTCTATCAGGGGGTTATTGACCATTGCCACCTAATGAAGTGAAAACAAAAGTTGTAGTTATAATGATTTAAATTATCTTAAGTAGCACTATTGAAAATTTAAAATCTTGAACAACTTCAAAGCTATAATCGATAGAGATGCCTTTCCAACTTCTTCTCCTATGATATGGACTGGTACGCAGCAATAAGCTTTAAAGACACGCACACACACTGATTTGCTATGCAGCAAATCATTTTTTCTAGTTAGGTATTATATATGCCATGCCATTACAAGACTCTTCACACACATGAAACACAATTGAAATGCAAACTTAATCGCTTGAACATATACATATATATATATATATATATATATATATATATATATATATATATATATATATATATATATATATATATATATATATATATATATATATATATAAGTAGTATGCTCTCATCACATCATCGCACGACAGCGTAAATAGAGTAACGTTTGGTGGCACTCCATGGAAAAACTTAATCTATCGATCTATTCCATAAGTAAGAGGTACCCTGCCAAGGTGGTAAGACTAGGGGGAGTCTGGCTGGTTTCCACTGATAACCAGCTTGAATGAACAGAGAGTAAAATATTATCATCATGCAAAGTATAACATTCCGGCAAACAGATCGTGTGAAGAAGTACTCAAAAGTATAACATTCCGGCAAACAGATTGTGTGAAGAAGTGATTTTGAAACAAATTTTCATTCAGATTATAAATCTTGTTGGTCATGTATCTCTCATAGATAACTACAATCTTGTCCGAGTTGGATTGGATAACGTAAATTGTAGAGATGGGAATGACTGCATCTATCCATTCTATATGTTGGCCACGTAAAACTACGTATCTGATTTTTTTTTTCAAAAATATTGACGAAATGTCTTCCTTGTCATATTACAAGTTGATAAAGCATTCTACACATGCAGTCAAAATGAATGACTTCAAGGGTATTAGACTAAAATTGATGGCTAGAACCTAATGTCTAGGATTGGAAGAAACATTACAAAGATGGAATTTGTCCAACGAAACTTCTATACTCTGTAATCAAGGTTTAGAAGACATATTTCACCTTTCTTTCACATGTGAACACTCCAAGGACTTAAGAATAAACATTTGGCGAAACTTGGAAAATGTCTGTTGGTACATGCTTATCCCCATGTGTGGGAACATTTTACTCTATGTTCCTTAACTACAAAATTTACTCTACATTGTGGAATATCATTCAATTATGACCATACAATTGATGATATCTTTGACAGTGCTTACAAAACCTTCCTTAAAGAAGCATGGCATCGCCGTATATAGTTCTTGAAGGTGTGGGCTGTCACACTTCTATGTAGATTCTTAATTGTGATACTTAAGCTACTTAAGCTAATATATATATATATATCTATATATATATATATATATATATATATATATATATATATATATATATATATATATATATATATATATATACACTTATATATCTTTGTACGTTTGTACATAACACAATATATTAGAAACTCTATGTAGGTCCCACTACTCTTGCTTCTACCGGACGTTTTGCATTTGGACTCGCTTTGCATATCATTTTGCAAGCGTTCTTTATGGGTTGGGTGTTGTGAAGGTATCTTTTGAAGTAAGGGAACTAATTAAGGATTTTCAGAATTTCACGTGCATGTTTTTTAGCGAGATGACATTGATATCATTATATCATGTATGTATATCATTTATGTTAGCTAACAGAATTAATCTGCTGAATACTTTAACATTTATGGTTTATACTTGTATTTTATAAATGAATTCAAAGGAAATGTACGGACGCACCATGAAGCAACCACGTTTTATTGTTGCCCCCGTTGTAAAGGAGTAGTTTTCGAAATAAATAAATAATAATCGTAATTTTTATTGTTATTATCATCATCATCATCATCATCATCATCATCATCATCATCATCATCATCATCATCATTATACTGATCCCTGATTCGACGGCCAAGCACATCCCACAGCTGCTCGATGGGGGACAGGTCAAGAGAACAGGAGAACCGGCTAGGCATGGCAACAATGCAGATACGCCATCTGTGGGCAGGATCTCATCCATGTGTCACTAGCCCGTTAGCGTCCCATTCCCCCTGATGAGAGTTGTTCTCCCTAGCCTGTTGCTGTAATTGCCCCCCCCCCCCCCCCACATCATGACACTGCCTCTTCTGTAGCGATCATGTTCAACTATACATCCTTCTACGAACCTAGCTCTCGGGAGGCATCCATCAAATCCTTATTATTCCATCATGGAAATTCAAACAGAATCGGGATTCATCTGACCACATCACACTATTCCATTGATTTCTGGTTCAGGCTGCATGTTCCTCACACTACTGTACCTGCTGTGTCTTCTGCAGGACTAAGAGGCATACGAATGGCAGGGCGGTATGCCCTCAGTTTGGCTGACACTAGTCTCTTGTTAATGACAATATTACTTTATTGAGTACCCAGAAATTGGGAAATAAAATACAAATAGAAGGTACACAATCAAACAGTACATCTACAAAGATGAATGAAACAAAATACAAAATACTGGAAATAATAAGTTACAGACAGTGATAATTACAGAATGAAACAATATAGATTACAGACTGTGATGCTCTCATGTTGCAGGCCTGGCACCACTAGTGACGATACATTTCAGCGGAAAGAAACCTGTGCCTCTTCACATACTGAATCAAGTAACAGTCATCTGTCCCATCTGACACTCTTGGTCGCCCAGATCCAGCCTTCCTCTTGCATCCTCTGGTTTCCTGGAAATGGCCCCACCATCTTTTTAGTTTACAGTACACTGTGATTCTCTGATGTTGCAGGCCTGGTGCCATTGCTGGCAATACCTTTTGATTGAAAAAAACCTGTGCATCTTCACATACTGGATAAAGTAACGGTCATCCATGCCATCTGACAGTCTTGGTCGCCCAGATCCAGCCTTCCTCTTCCATCCTCTGGTTTCCTTGAAATGGCCCAAACATCTTTTTACCGATAGCCTGGAGCATCACATTATCTTGGCAACCTCCCACTGGAAAACGCCAGCCTCCAACATCCTAATGATTTCTACCTCTGTAAGATTTAGACAGTTGTGACAGACCCATATGCCATGGTATTGTGGATTCACATTGATCCCAGTGGGGCCATGGCACAAAGCCCATAGGCACCCATATACCAGAAACACTTTTCTCACCTCTCTGGCTGTGGTCTTGTTTTCAGGACATTTTTACGTGTATGTGAGTGTTCAGGCATACCCTAAGCTATCCTGATGATGTCACATAATATCCCATGCGACACCCATATTTTCCATACAGAGGCATAGTTAGAGCAGCCCATGATAAACCAATGGCGGTGGCATCTTTTTTTTCCCAGCAATATATGTGCAGCCTTGCCTGCAGGACCGACAGGGATGCCGATTGCAGTGTAGTATGACCTCAGTTCAGCGGACACCATCTTCTGTTGATTACATGCCATGATGTTGTAATGTTGTAGGCCTGGCGCCACTGCTGACAAAACCTCTCTGCCAAAAGGAACCTCTGTCTCTTCGTGTACTGCACCAGTAACAGTTGTGCATCTCATCTGAAAGTCCAGGTCTTCCAGACCCACCTTTCCTTTTGCGTCCTCATGTTTCTTGTAAATGGTCTCTGTACTGCTGACCTGGAGCACCCATTCTCCTGGCAACCTGACACTTGAAAAGACCAGCCTGCCAATGATCCTGCCTCGATCTACAGAATTTGGAGAGCTGTAACCCAAAGACTGTGGCATTATGGATTCACATTGATCCCTCTGCCACCAGTGGCCCCTTATAAAGCCCATAGGTACCCCAATGACAGACACACTTTTTG
Source organism: Hermodice carunculata (assembly GCA_964020975.1). Lineage (NCBI taxonomy): Eukaryota > Metazoa > Annelida > Polychaeta > Eunicida > Amphinomidae > Hermodice > Hermodice carunculata. The sequence continues at coordinate 18,025 of CAXHWN010000401.1, forward strand.
CACTTTTGGGGCAGTTATTTCCTGGACATTTTGTTTTTGTAGGACTGTTCGAGCATACTCTTAGCCACTCTGTCCATGTTACATAACAGTTCCATTACCCCCACCCCCACCCCCACCCATCCTGAGACTGCCTCCTCTGAAGCAGTCGTGTTCAACTTTACATCTTTCTATGAACTTCTCGGAAGGTATTCATTGAACCCTCATTCTACCATCATGGAAATCTAAGCAGAATCGGGATTCATCTGACCACATCACACTGTCCCATTGACTTATGGTCCAGGCTGCATGTTCCTCACACCACTGTACCTGTCGTATCTTGTGTCCAGGCCTGAGAGGGATGCAAATGGCAGGGATGTATGCCCTCAGTTTGACTGACACTTTTATCTTCTTAATGGTGGATTGTGATTCTCTGATGTTGCAGGCTTGAAGCTACTGCTGGCGATACCTTTCTGTGGAAAGAAACCTGTGCCTCCTCGCATACTGGATCAAGTAATGGTTATCCTTGCCATCTGACAGTCTTGCTCACCGAAATCCAGCCTTCCTCTTGCATCCCCCCCCCCCCCCGTTTCCTGGAAACGGTCCCACGGCCTTTTTACCGATAACCTGGAGTACCTTATTATCCTGGGAACTTCCCACTGGGAAAGGCCAGCCTCCTATAACTCCCCTCCAACATCCCAATGAATTTGCCCCTGTCAAATTCAGACAGTTGTGAGTGACTTGTACACTGTGGCATTGTGGATTCACATTGTGCCATGGCCCCCTGCTAAAGCCCATAGGCACCCCAATACCAGACACATTTTTCGCACCTCTCTGTCAAGTGCCTAGTTTTCAGGACATTTTTTTGTGTGGTGTATGTGACCACTCAGGTATACCCTAAGCTATCCTTTGATGTTACATAATGTTCCATATGACACACACATTCTCCGTATAAAGGCATATTTAGGGCGGCCCATGTTAATGCAATGGGGTCGGCCCCTTTTTTCAGCAGTATATGTTGCCTACGCACTTTAATTTAATAATGATACTACTACTAATACTAATACTACTAAGTACTACTACTAACAATAATAATGATAATTTGCTTTTTAAGTTTTGCAATTGCTTTTGAGGGCTTAAAATGTAGAAGCATTGCAGTCAATTGTATCAAATCGGCAGACATGTATTTATAAATCAACCAAGGTCTACATCAGGGAATACCCTACAACGAACTGAATCTTTCAGATGAACGTAAACTGGATCCGGTTCTGTCGATAATTTGTCAATGTAACAAGGTTTAGGCCATATTTTTGCCAGTAGCATTCAGACTTGCAGAAGCCCATGGCTTTAAAACAATTAATGAGTTTAATCTGTTCAGGGGTTTGATTCAAATTTACCATTTTTCCTTCGATGCTCATTTGTGCCAAAATAAATTTTGCATTCTGTTGTGATTCAAGGAACCAAACCTTTTGGTTTTTAGGCGGTTGTTGATATGTTATTGGCCTCACAATCCCCTTTCTTACTTTGCTCATGGGAAGCGTTTTCCAAAATATATGCAACACTTAATTAAGACTCGGTCATTCATCATTAAATTATCACTTGTATCGAGTAAATATTGCTACTGATTCGACTTGTTCCTGTGGAATCGGAAACGAAAGTATTGACCATTTTTTCCTCTGCTATCCTCGTTATTCCGACATCAGAACCACCCTTCTACAAACTGTTTCCTTAATTGTCGCCCCTGGAGTCAGCCCATCTCTCCTTCTGTCCTTTGACAAAAATTTTAAGCTTCATCTATGCTGAGAGGAAGTTCTGATCTGGATGTTGAGTCAAACGAACTTATTTTCCCCTCTGTGCAAACTTATATTGGAAGCAGCTGATGATTTTTAACATGAATTCTTCTCGGCCTGTGAATTGCTGCCTACAGGTTGCGAGGGAGTCATGTCGCGGAACAGATCTTAAGAATTGTTATAAATATGTATTGCATGTTTGTCCTGTGTGCATTGTATATATTAATATGTGTGTTATGTGTCTGGAGAGCCTCCATATTAGCTTATGTAAACTACCAGGCAATCTAGGTGAAATAAATGTGTTTATTTATGAAGGTAAAGCTGAGGTCCCGAAGCAAAAGTATATGTATGTAACACATGCATGGAATCATACATAATGTATATATATCATCCGACCCTTTTTGATCTTACGAATTACAACGTGCTTTGATAGGCAACACGAATTTATATTAATTTAAATTTTAATAAGGTGTGTTTCGATCAGGTTTCAGTTTTCCCCAGGACTTTATGCTAGTGATTAATGTTCCAACATCATAATATTTAGGGCATTTATTCTGTCAATGATTCTGACATTTCTTATATTATCCGTATGATTCTCGGGTTTCCACCGAAGTCACCCACAGCCTTAAATTGGAAGGCTACCGTGGGTACCTTGTATGCTAGGTGGTCCTTTGAGGTCCCTCTGTGTTCTTGAAACTCTCCCCTGGTCCTTCAGGTTTCATCTGTATCCATGATTGGGTTCTCTGTACCATCAAAATCCATATCAGTCAGCTCTATTAGTTTCCTTTCAATGAGTGTTTATTTTTTAAGTTGCCTCTTCCTTACCGGTATCTTAATGATTTGGAGCTGAATCTCTTTGCAGTTATTATTCTTTGTCTGGGACAATATAAAGGTACAAAATGTGCTATATAGTGTCATTTTAGGTTTGTATTTTCTCAAGTTTAAATTAAATAAGTGTCCTTGACTCCGCAGAACTGTCAAATGCTGTGGACATAAAAGGGAGTCTCATGGTTAACTGATTTAAATGAAGAAATAATAGGCATATTCAGAGTTTTACCTACACCACAAATCGTTTCTGGTAACACAGATAAAACTGTACCGTGACAGGGTTTCATCGTTCTTTCACAATTTAAACTTTAAACTGTGTTTCAGGGCGGTGCTACCAACTTTGTGTTGATTAGGCTTTATCCTCTTCATCCACGAGTTCACAGAGGGTTTATCAGGGTGTGTGGGTTTCTTCCTTGGAGTCCATGAGTTCCCCAAGTCATGCCCCTATTCAAGATACACTGCTGGAGCCTTGGAGGTCCGTTTGGTCCTTTTAGAGTCCGTGTGGTATGTGGGCTTCCTACTTTGGGGTTCTTTGTGTCATCATAGTTCGTTGCTTGGTCTTCCTTGGAGTCCACGGGGTTTCTTGAGGTATTGGATCTCTAGGTGTCCTAAGAAACCACTGCATAATCTTTGATACCTCGTGGGGTTGGTTCCCTTGGGTGGATGGGTTCCTCTTGCTCTGGCTCTTTCTCTGCCATGCGCCTATTCTTGTTCTCGGAGCAAATTTCTTTTACGTAAAGGGTGCCCAGCGCATGGTTAGGCTTATTCCCCTATTACCCAGAATGCACTGCTTTGAGATGCAATGTTACTTTTCCCGCAACGCCATTCGTTTTGATGGTATCACCTGATACACAGCCTTGTTTAGTGGCGGCAAAGGATTTTGCACTAAACTTCCCAGCCCTCTGGTGTTAGTGATGAACATTAACAAAATACAAAGTGGTAGCTGAATTAATTTCATGCTTGCAGTGTCCGCTGTAAATTACATATCACATTATCTCATATACTTCATTCATCACACCGATCACAGCTGGGACACTCAGAATGTATGGTTGAGAAGAACGAAAGGAATCCATCAATTAATCTCCATTGGCGCTGAACAACTTCGAACTTGTGCTGGTTCCAACATAACCTTCATTGGCAGATAGCTGAATGTTTCATCTCATATATTTACGCACATGGCATACGTCATACATATAATGTATATATATATATATATATATATATATATATATATGTGTGTGTATATATATATATATGCATACATATATATGTGTGTGTGTGTGTGTGTGTGTGTGTGTGTGTGTGTGTGTGTGTGTGTGTGTGTGCCCGCTTTATATTTAAATACACTACCAGAAAAAAACTTCTGGGGTCAATTATAATTATCAAGTGATTTCCTATAACCAACAACAATATTTACAACAAAGTTGAAAGACAAGACAAGCAGCTAAAGCAGGGAATAGGATCTAGGTCCAGAAACGCATCTATGTTGTTATCGGAATTGTCACATTCCATAGGAATATCTTTAGGATAAATTTGGTTATTTGAGTTGGGAAATTACAATTGTGCCGGCAATATCATCAACATATCTAGCATTGAATGATAACTTTTGAACGTAAAAAAATATTTAATTCATTTCTGCACATAATAATTCTAAAGACATGCCAGATAAAATGCCCGAGTCAAGGTGAACAGTCGATTCTAATGGGACTTCTTTTAATTTGCTGAAAAAAAATCTAACAGTCCATTGTACTTAACAAAATTCCAAGGCATATGATCTTAAATTTTTTTTCACAAAATATTTTTCCACCAAGTGGGGTTTAGCTGCATATATATATATATATATATATATATATATATATATATATATATATATATATATATATATATGTGTGTGTGTGTGTGTGTGTGTGTGTGTGTGTGTATGTGTGTGATTTTATATTTTGATTATCAATTGTTAGCTTTTTTCACATTATATGTACGCAAAACTGTAAACAATGTGGAACAATTAAAACAATTAAAACTTTCAGCTTTTTATTTTAAATTTTTTAAATAATTACTGTTGAAGTTTTGATACTTAAAAACAATCTATGCCAAAAAGATTGAATATAATTTTATAATATTTATGAAAATGGTGTCTATGAGGACTTAAGTATAATGTAAACTCAGCAGGTAGTTGTTTATTTGTGCATTTTGATGCACCGACAAAAATTTTGATTTGAAGCAATTCTTTTTCGTACAGTGTTCCAAACCAAATCAGGAATATCATTCATTGTCAGATTCTTAATGTTCAGTATTTGTGCATTTTTATCTTTCATGCACTGAATTACCAATTTTTGTCAGTACTCTCATTACGTGGTCCTATTTCGTGTCTTTCATCTTTATTTATCAAATTACCAATTTTCTTAATATTTTCATTTTGTGGTGCATTAAGTTCGCTACCAGTCTTATCTGACATGTTATCTATTCCTAGTTTCAAAACGTAGTTATGATGTCCATTGCAAAAACATATAAAGAATCATTACCAGGCTTATCTATGTTTATTTTAGTATTTTTAAATCGCTCTAGATAATTTGTAATGTTAGATTGTTCAGGTCAATCTGGTAAATTACCATTATTTTGAAAATGTAAAATGATTTATTCCTCAAAACGCTTCTAATATCTGATCAGCACTCAAAACCTTAAAATATATGCGTGGAAAAATATAATCAACTCCATCGTTTTCTTCATTAATTTCTTTAATGACAAATTCTGTATGATACCTTAGTACACAAGTGAAGGCGTGTTGGTGATGTGGGTCTGTACATTCAGAAATGTCAATGTTGGACAGTCTTTTTAGCAGTTGTATCTTATGTAATATGTTCAAGGAATGACTCTGATATATATATATATATATATATATATATATATATATATATATATATATATATATATATAGTTATGTCTTGGGTGGTTTATGGGCAGAATTGTTATCCTCAGACCGTCTTGTGGTAGTTGTTCGGTTTATCGGCAGTTTAAAAATGCCCATAAACCATGTTTACATTAAATTCAATGCGCTACCTAGGGGGTTTCAGAAACGTATAAATTAGCAAATCTGCCCAGATATTATGGGAAGCTATAA